>JAQFZH010003813.1:0-13121 GCA_034695485.1 Entomobrya nivalis | reverse complement strand
CAAAATGTGTTTTCAGTGCTCCAAATTATGTAGTTTTTAAATATGGTTCAAACATATAAATAAGATAATTGGGCTATTTATAAATTAACTTTCAAATTTGTCCAAGTAGCATTTATACACCCTTTATTATTATATGACAACAATATATATTTACTAAATCAATACAATTTAGCATCGAGGTAAAACTTGAGAAACTAATTTGTAGTATTTGGCGTTAAAAATTCCGTAATGTGATAGTTTAGAAGCACTTTCAAGAAATTTTGGTTAATTATGAATATTGGAATGCTCTTTTAAATTTTTGCGACCAGCAAACACTTTCTCACAAACTTTACAACGGTAAGGTCGCTCACCAATTTTAGCTAGTATATGTAGTCCAAGTGCTTGATTGGAGTGGAATCCCTTGTTGCAAAATGTGCATATAATTCCTGTTATAAACTTGCGTTCTTTAAAGTTATGATACCTGAGACCAATATTTGATAAAAATCTTTTATCACATTTTAAGCATTCAATTTTTTTCAGTATGGAACCTGACATGGTCCTCCTTTTCCTGCTTGGTGTAAAACTTCTTTGGACAGAGTTCACATTTGTAAGATTTTTCACCAGTGTGGCGTAAAATATTTTCAGCTAAAGTTCGTTTTAGTGTGAAAACTTTATAACAAAAGACACATTGATATATTTCTTTTGATGTATTGTGGTAATTCCTGACATGTGCATTTCTGGTTGCAAGAGTCATGAAATCTCGGTGACAAATTTAACACTGAAAATTCCTTTCCAAGTAAACCAAATGTGTACGCGTATGACTTTTTACTTCTGGTCTGGTGTAAAATGTTTTGGAGCAAATTTTGCACTTGTGCTTTTTCCAACATTTCCATGCAGCCGAATAAAGTGCAAATCCACTTGATCTTTTTTACGGAATTTCTTTAAACATTTGACACAACTGAACGGCTTTTTAGAGGATAAGATGCGTAAACATTGCTGATATGTCTATTCAAGTCGTAATTTCGTGGGAATGACTTTTTACATACTTAACTTACAAGAAAATGGGTTATATCCTTCGTGCTTAGTTTTGGTATGAACACGAAGATATTCGTTGCTTTTAAAAGTCAAATTGCAAATGCTACAAGAATATGTAATTCCCGTATGATCCGTTTAAACATGTTGGCTTACATTTGCCGTTTCCGTGAACGTTTTTGGGCAGTATTTGCACTTGAAAGGCCTTTGACCTTGATGAGTGGTTAAAATATGACGCTTGAGGCGATTTTGCCAAGGAAATGTTTTCGAACAATTTGGACATGACACACGTTTCTTTGAATTTTCTTTCCCACTAGAGCTAGACTTGATTATTGGGTTCATTTTGACAATCAACGTGAGTTTCTGGACTCAAAAAGGTTCACAGGTAACAAACTGATAATGTAAAATTACAGAAATAAATTGAGTTTCGTTGATTCTAAATCAAATAGCTGTGACGTTTTGCAATTTTCACTGTTTTGATGAATTCAGCACTAGAATGTTAAACCATGGTTTTCTCAACCTACTGCTTAAATGGAGCAGATTTGGGTTTTTGTACTTATGTTGACTATTAGTTGGAGTTAAGCGTTCTAGGTAAAAAATTATGCCACAAAGTGTTAATTTGCCATCGTTGTAATTAAATAAATTACTGCTGGTTTATTCACAAATATACTAAAAATACTAGTTTTATGGTAAGTTACCACTACTGCTATATGCTAAAAACAATCTAGCATGCACTATGCACAAGGACATGTGGGTACTTTCTTGTGGTAAAATATGTATTTGAGAAGGTGTAGTAATGAATAGTACATCCTTGTAAGTTTTAACGGTGCCATCATCAACGTTAAGTCCTTTTAGGTATAAGGATCTGTAAAGGTAAAGCAAGGGATAAGGATTACGGTAGCAAATATATTTATATTTTAAGTTCAAGTTATACGTTCACCAATACATATGAAATTTCATGGCGTTTCGTTCAGTGAAACCATTAATAAGCTTAAGCATTGGTTTTAATAAACGGTATATGCTTTTTGATGCTAGAGTACTACCTGAACGTATCACCGATGCACACATATATATGTGTATGGTCAATTTAAAGAAATTAAAGCAGAGTAAAGACATTAAAGTAAAATGAAAATGTATGTACATTTCTTGGGTTCTTGGTGGTAAACCTGTTCACATACATGAGTAGGATAGATGTTTTTACTTTTGGAGTAATTCTCAAATGTTTTTACATTTGCTTCAAATATTTTTTTGATGTACGGTAAATGCTTGAAGATATCTCCATGTACGTAGGAGTATTTTAATCCTCTGTTTTTTGAGTATACCAATAGTAGTGTCCCTTTTTCTCCAATGTTATAAATGAAAAACGATGCACAAAGCTTTGTAACATAAACTAAAGTTTCTATTTATGCTTAAGTGAACCTATTTTATGCTCGAACGCTATGTTTATAAAACTGTAGCATGCATTTAAACACTCAACAACAGAGGTTTTAATAAATTTGTGGAAAATTACAGTGTTTGGGCACATACAAAAGTTTTGGATGCAAACAAATAAATCTAATACGTCCAGGTAAAGAGATAAACTTGTTTGTTAAGTGTTTTATCGACAGGTGTTTTTGTTATAGTTAGTTTGCCATGTTTTGGAATAGTTCGTTTGCTTGCACAGAAGAATAGAAAGGACATAGAAGTCAGTTGGGTACATTTACACAAGCTGATAAATACACACATAATATGTGATTATACAAACTAAATATTCTTTCAAGTCAGGCGTATGTAAATATTACTAAAGAAGAATAGATAAAGAGTTTAACCTACTGTTCTGGTGATCAATGCTCTACTGCTAGCACTTCACAAAACCAGGAAATGAATGCACATGTAGTGTATTGTATCACATTCGTTTTATGTAACATACATATACATATACACAATTCACACATGTGTGAATTGTGTATAGCTTGCTTCCCATTTCAAATAAATATACCAGTTTGAGAACATTCAACTGCTCTTCATATTTCCAACAACATTTCCAATTTGTCAAGGAGCAAAGTTTTTCATTTGTTTTTGGAGAACTCAGTATAACACGTGCTCGTTGTGTTTAGCTTTGTTAACAGAATCTTTACCACAAGCTGAGAAGTAGAAAATTATCTATTAAATTAATAAGTTCATTGACTAAAAAAAGTAAAAAAAAAGTGAATAGTGTTGTAATTTGTCTCAACATCTTAATAATCTGTCAATTTTCGAATATTCTTGCACTACAGAATTTAGTTTATAATAACTACACAAAGTGTAAAAATAAATAAAAATAGCTTTGATAATGGAGAATCAACAACATAACGAAAATAACTTCGACGACATGGAAATTACCAAGTTGAACCTTGACACATTGCACCTTACCGACGTATCCAGATTTCTCCCAGATTTGGTAAGCTACTAATGTAAAAACATCACTGGTATTAAATATGTTTACATTTATTAACACGTTTGTGCTGTTTTTAATTACTAGGTATGGGAACAAGTAGTCAACAAACTATATGCACCAAATGACATCGAGTCTTGCTCCAACTCCTCACTATATTTTAGAACGTTGCTGTATAAGAAAAGAGAATCACAAGCAGTTCCAAAAGTTGTCCACTTGTTGCTTGATTATTTGATTTTGGACGAATCTGACGAAAGCAACGACATTCAACATGGTATTCGTGATCTGGACATACAAGAAGTTGGTAATATTGCAAACCATGCAATTGAAAATGTTGATCAAGGAGCAGATCAAGATCAACACGAGATGAAAGACAATTCATTGAGGGAGATTTGGAATTGTCGACTTGTATCCAAGTCAATGAATTCTGCGATCGAAGGATTGTTTCCACACAAAGATGCTGGACACTACATTTTAAAGTTTGACATGGGCAGCTTCAAATATCTGGAGCAGGAGTCATACGCTAACGATATTTTCGCTCCTAGTATTCCTCCCCAAGTGTTTATGGTACATTTTGATCCAACTCACTACAATTTTGTGGAGAACAAACCCATCAAAAACCCATTTCTTGGAAGAAGTGTACGATTCATGGAAGTTCAAATTCATCATCAGCAGGACATGGAGTACGTTTTATATTTGGAAGGAATTTTGGAGTTGTTGGGAAAATATGGCGAAGAAATTTGGTACGTCCATTTTGACTTCCAAAATAGCGTATATGACAATAGTCATGTTGAGCTGTACGAATGCTTTCAAAGCTTTTTAACGCTGTTGCCAAACTTGAAAATTCTTCGTGTAAGTTATCAGGTCACTCTTCCACCAACTCAAGATCTACTAGAGCAAGATTTTATGAGAAATCACTTATTCGGTGTGTTGGAGGAAGCAGTCCACCTAAATTCGATTCCGACAATTCCTAAGCTGGAGATGATGTCGTTATCAAATTTACCCACTCCGATATTTAATGAGCTGATTGTGAGAAACCGACACATTTCTCAACTTCAACTGGATCGAAAGGCTTATCATGGAGACTATGGTTTATTTTGGATACCCTTTTACAACTTGATTGCTCTTAACATGAAGATTGGTTCAGTGGATCAGTTTGAAACTTTTGAAAATTGGCAGTTTCCCATGCCACTTGAAAAAGTGTATTTGTGGTACGATGATTCTGTTCCTTTTATTTCGTGGTCTAGAATGTTTAGTGCTTTGGAAGGTAAATTTGGGAACAGCTGCAAGGAGCTACTGATCCAAATGCCTTTACCAAAAACGGAGGAAGAGAGAAAACAAGTTTTGGAAGAATCTCATGCTTGTCGACTGAACCTCAAAATGCTTGAAAAGGTTACGGTTTTTGACGATACACCATTCTGTTTAGACTTTTTGCTGCATTCCAAGAACACATTGGCAAATATTCGACTGATGTATTCCAATGACCACGATAAAAATGCTGTTGTTCAACATTTGAAAAACCAAAAGTTAGTAGATTGTCGGCAATTCATTGAATTTGTTGGATTTAAGGAGAAAATGGAGGAATCTAACATTTGGAATGAGTTTCCAAGCCTTGTTGATATAAAATTGCAGAGGAATTTTGCTATGGGGGGATGCATCACTTACAAGGCTAGCTCCACCGAAAACCGGGGAACTCATGGATTATGGGTTAAAAAGGAACATTGGTATTCAGCAACTGGAGGAATTCTTGACTAATTTATTTAGTATTATCAAGCGTTTATTATGAGTTAGTGTAAAGTTCTATAAATGTTATGTTTCATTAAATCGGAAAGATAAAAGAAAACATTGTCATCAGGTGATTCGTTCTGATGCAATAAATTATTCGTTTTCCCAGCGGTTCTCTTCATGTATTTAGGTATGACTGTCGATAAAGTAATTATAAAATGATTTCATCTTGAAGAAATTATGTTCGTGTTTATTCACTGGAAATTTACTATGCACACAGTAAAGCTAAATCAAGAAAATTGCAAGGTACAAAATGTAGTATGTAGTTACGTTTTTCTATTATATTTCCGTTCTAAATATATATTTTTTAAATCCGTTAAGTTTTTCAGTATGTTGTCAAAATACACATACATATGCATTTTGTCAAGAGTAGTGTAGTAATTGGTTAATAGTTGCGTTTAAAATATGAAAATGTAAAATTCATTTAGTTTGCCATAAATAATATTGAGACCATCATGTAAATGTTCACGTTAATAGGTTTTAAGTTTCTTAGATTTAAATTTTATCCGTGTTATTCGACCAAGTGTAATTCTTAAAAACTAAATCTTATAAATATAACGGGTTTATTGTTAAAAGTAATAACTAATGTAGAAACACATGTCAATATTTTTAAAAAAATATATGAGCTCATATTCATTATAATTTATTGTATCGATATCATATCGGACCAGAAATAAAAATATTTATTTGTTCGTATAAAAAGTAATTTGAGCTTTTTAAATACTGTATTTACAAGAAAATTTTCATTGCCAAAGTAATATTTTAGCATATATATTAACCAACGAATGAGACGCACGCTTGGTAATTTTGATATGTTCTTTTAGTTGGATCATGAACACACACATCATGTTATTTTAGTGTTGAATTGTGTGTTTTTAACATATGCATGTCCAAACCAAAAATAATCCCGCGTTTGTAAAATCCTTGACTTCTATAGTAAATATTTCTACGTCATAAAATTCTCCGACATACATATTCACCGCACATGTGTGTAAAAATTTGCATTAATGCAAAGGGGACATTACTTCAGCGACGTGATTTTCTCCTACAATATACCTACCTTAAGCAGTATAAGGTAACCAAAATACGTGAGAAATTTTAACGTACTTCATATGTATTTCTTGGACACATGTCTTACTTCCTTGGGATATTTTGATTCACAAACAAGAATTTACAGCTGTACTCGCATGTTTCAAAACACAGAAAGGAAGCGATGAGGTTACATTTTAATGAATATTTTAAAGTTCCAAACAAGGTGCACAAAGGTACACTTGAATGAACACATCTTTTAATCGCCACTTTACAGAAATAAAACGTTATGCATTCATAAAAAATACAATTTTACGTTTGGTAAATATTTCTAATGTTTCAGTGCTACTGATCTCATCAAATAATGATTTTAAATGCTACTGTATGCGTGGATCAAGAAAATGTACAAAAGCAAATGCAATGAAATGGTAAAATTCCATTAGTGATTTTAAATGAATACTGGCTAGCTTAGCATATCGTAAGTGTCTGGGTACAAAGAAAAATAATGTTAAGTAGAACAAGAAGATTCACATTGCATATTCAACTGGCTGTTTCATTTTATGTAAAGCCAGATATTCGACCAATACATACGCTGGTTTGCTTTGAAAACTGTCGAAATTATTACATGTAAAACAAAAGTCAGCTATTTCGAAGACATATTTAGCACCTGGTAAAGTGTTGATTGTTTGCTTGCACAGAGAAGTAGGAGAGGATAGAACACGTGTCAATTGAATGCATTCATTGTAGCAGATGCACAAATATAATATATTGTAATGCACAATACACTTTGTCTCTATTCGGGACTGTATCACATATTTTGCGTATCAAGCTTGCTGCTTCAAATATTTTGGGTATATGTACCTGTCTGACAACTTTCATCTGCTCTAAATGTTCTAAATTTAGTGAATAATCCCACTCAGTCTCCTTATATTTTTCACAGTTTTCTACGTACAACGCAGTATAACACATGTGCGTTTGGGTTAGATTAACGAACAAAAAACTTACTTGCTAAGTTGAAAAATCAATTCGTTCTTTAAAATTTAAAGTAATATTATTAATGAATTAAGTAGTCATTTAAAGTACAAAGGTTGTACGAATATACAAAACAAATTACATTATATAATTTTAATATATTTACGGACAATTTTACCTGGTTTAATTGTACGTTAATTGATTTCTTCACATTATAACGTAACGTATCTTGGTTTTGATTTGTTTATCAAGTGTAGATATAATAAGAGTTTGGATAATGGAGGACCAACAACGAAGCAGAAATAATCTTGATGAAATGGAAATAGAAAAAATGCAAATGGAAACGATACATCTTACCAACACTTCCAGGTTTTTCCCAGAACTGGTATGCTAACTATAATAAAATAACCCAGTATTAAATGAAAACCACGTTCTACATAAATTATGTACATAAATATAAATATATATATTCACATGTTTACACTTGTAATTACTAGGTATGGGATCAAGTCGTTAACAATCTGACGTCAACAAACGACATCGAATCTTGTGCCAACTCCTCATTATACTTTAGGAAGTTACTCGCCAAGAAACGAGCAACAAAAGTGCTAATTCCAAACGTTTTCCCAATATTGCTTCATTATTTAATTGACGACGAATATGACGGCGACATGGACAGTGAAAACGAATTTGCTGATCTTCAAGTGCAGTTACCCGATATTGAAGACGGTTTTCGTGATCTTGACTTTCAAGACGTTGGCAATAACGCAAACCATGAAATTGGCAATGAAAATCTTGAAGAAGGAGAAGATCTGGAAGATGAACACGACTTCGAAAATGAAAACCAAGGGGAAATAGACAATTCAATGAATGCTATCTGGAATTGTAGACTTGTATCAAAATCGTGGAACAATGCAATTGACTCATTATTTAAACACAAAGAAGCTGGACACTACATTTTAAGATTTGACATAAGCAGCTTCAAATATCTAAAGCTGGATCCATGGTGCAATGACAGATTCATGCCATCTTGGCCTCCGCAATATTTTATGGAACACTTTGACCCAACTCATTACGATTTTGAAGAGAACAAACCTATCAAGAACCCTTTTCTTGGAAGAAGTGTGCAGTTTATGCAAGTGCAAATTTTTCGTCAACAGCAAAATGAATATATCTTATATTTA
The DNA here is from genome assembly GCA_034695485.1 of Entomobrya nivalis. Classification (NCBI taxonomy): domain Eukaryota; kingdom Metazoa; phylum Arthropoda; class Collembola; order Entomobryomorpha; family Entomobryidae; genus Entomobrya; species Entomobrya nivalis. The sequence goes on along the minus strand of JAQFZH010003813.1, from coordinate 4,727 downwards.
AACGGAATTCTGGAATTTTTGCAAAAATATGGTTCAGAAATTTGGTACGTCTTTTTCGATTTTTGCGTTAACATATTTCTTGATGATCCTGTTGTGATGTACCAACGACTTCAAGAATATTTAACTCTGTTGCCAAACTTGAAAGTTCTCCGTGTTGATTATCGCGACATTCATCCACCTACCCATGAAATACTGCACCACGAACCTATGCGAAATTACGTATTTGGTATATTAGATGAAGAGGTCAACCGAAATCCAATGCCAACATTACCAAAGTTGGAATTCATGTGCTTATCTAATATACCCACTCCAGTATTTAATGAGCTGATTTTCAAAAACCGACACATTGGCCAACTTCAACTGGATCGAAAAGCTTATCATGGAGACTACGCCATGTTTTGGGTTCATCTTCCCAACTTGACTGCACTAAACATGAAGATTGCTTCAGTCGATCAGTTCGAGACTTTAAAAAATTGCTGGTTTCCAATGCAACTGGAAAAAGTGTATTTGTGGTACGATGCGTCCAACCCATTTTTTGCCTGGTCCAAAATATTTCATGCTTTGGAAAGTAAATTTGGAGACAGCTGTGAAGAGCTCTTGATCCAAATGCCTGTACCGAAAACAGAAGAAGAGAAAAAACAAGTTTTGGAGGAAACACATATTTGCCGATTGAATCTTAAAAAGCTGAAACGAATAACTTTCTTTGATCATACACCATTCTGCTTGGATTTTTTACTACCATCAAGGAATACATTGGAAGATATTTTACTCAGGTATTCAAACGACAAAAATGAAAACGCGGTTGCGCAACATTTGGCGAATCAGCAGATTGTTGGTTGCCGCCAAATCGTACAATTTGTTGGGTTTAAGGAGAAAATGGAGGAATCCAATATTTGGACAGAGTTTCCAAAACTTACTGACCTCACTTTACATAGGAGTCGAGAAATGGGTTATTGTGTCAGTTACATAGCTTGCTTCATGGAAAACCAGGGTGGGGGAATGGGAGTTCAATGGGTCAATAAACGAGTATGGTCCAGGGAAACCGGGCAAAATATTTACTAATAAATTCGTTAGTAGAAAATTATTATTGTATGAAAATATATGTTAACTTTAAAGTTGTGACTGAAGGCAATGCAATAAAGATAACAATTGTCATCAATTCTATAAATAGTTCTATTTATATTATATATAAGTGTTCGCCAAACAAAATTGGTGTTGTTGGCACCCGCAAAATTATCAAACACGTTTTTAACATAATGAATTATTCATTCTCTATAAATATTTATTGCAGATATACAATCTTAATCAAGCAAGCCAAATGTACAATTTGTTGTTAAGTATTCCATTATGCTATATAGTTTTTTAGTAATAATTCCCATGCAGCAGTCTACATATAATATTAATTTTCCGTAATTTCTATTATATTAAGTATTTATAAACTTGGAGTATCGCGGTAAACATTATTTGTAAACAGTCGTGAATATTTTATACAAATTTACTTAAGTATGACATAATGTTCTTTGAAAAAACATTTAAATGCTTATGCATTTTTGGATTATATGTTTGACATAAAGTAAAATTGTAAAAAGTCTGTCTGTTATTTGTATTTATTTTATTGTGACTTTTCACTATTAAAAATCTTTAGAAATTAATTGTAAGTTCTTTAAAATTATTCATTTTAACATCTCCATCATAAAAGGGCAGTTTTAAGGTTTAACAATAAACCTAATTAAATATTCTGTAAAACATAATATGTTGGAATATTACCGTATACATACACGAGTTTTTCTATGTCTTGTAAAAATACGACAAGAACTTCAAGGTAAGTGCATACCTTACACGAACTTACCAAGTACACGAATAGAAGATATCATACATATTTACATACATCCTCACATCTGGAAATTTTATGCATTTATTACTGCATGTTACACAATACAAAAAAATCTCAATGCATGCGGTTTTTTTCTCATATGAATTGGATTATGAAGAAGTAAACCAGGTTGGAGAATAACATTTATATAAATCCCTAGAGCAACTCTAAAGAAGGAACCTTTCGTATTATTATATGACGACCTTTCCATGCATTTTACATAAAGGTTCAAGTTGGCAATCCAGGTTTTCTCAGAAGAAATGTGAACACCTGCAGACTTCCTAGTTTACTTTTAACATTCAGATGAATGCCGACAACAGATGTTCAAAAGCTACCCATTCATTTCTTTGAGTAGTACAAAAGGGTTGATCCCTCAAATTGCACGTGATATGGGGACACATAATCCCATGTTATGGCTCAGGCCCAAACATGCATAAGCGTTTCCAAAATAGTTACAATAATCTTCATACAAAACCAAAAAATTATCTTATGAGCCCGTCAATTATGCGAATAACAAAATTGGCATTGTTAAATTATAATATATAAATTATGTATCAATATTGCTTCACTCAACCAATTCCATTAATTGAAAGTTATAATCTAAACAGTAAAGGTAAATTAGAACTTTTAATAATTAATTACTTAATAACCAGCTAACATCGTACATATTGAATAATTTTCATACTTACCAAGAAAATAATTGTCATTACAAAACAAGAAGAGTCAAATTAGTTTGTACACGTGGCTATGTATCAAAAACATGATTTTTTGTACTATTTATCAAAGAAAATATTGAAATCGAATTTTATATTGCACTATGCACAACATCGTTTCATCATGTTACTTAAATTATTAATTATTTTCTGAGAAAAATGCTCACAAGTTTTGAAAAGTCTCAAACTATAAAAAAAATAAAAAAATATATACAAAAACTGTGGTTCCTACATTCTATTTGTTCTTTGCTGTTATGCAAGAGACGTATTCATGCTCGACCCAATCAAAATTCCTTTCAGAATATTTTTTGGAGTTAAAGGAGTAAAGTAGCACATCAAAGTTAAGATCAAGGCAATCGATATTTAGCAGGTCTCATAATCGGGTTATCAAAAAACTGATAACATTGAAGTCTAGGGAAAAATACCCAAATATTTGAATCCTCCATTGAATCTTCTCTTCCACAAAACTCGACAATTTGTCCTTTCATATCATCAATGTATTCAGGATTTTGTTCGCTTTCTTTATTTATAGCTCTTATTTGAACTACTTGCATATATTCCAAAGTTTCTTGACAAGTCAAAAGAAAATCTAAACTGAAAACGAAGTAAGAATCAATAAAAACCCTTTTTAACTTCTTAAGACCATTTAGTCTTTCATTGGTGGTAAGACTAAGAACCATTACACATTTGGATTCCATCGAATGCATGTCTTCCCTAGCTAATGAAAAATCAATACCTAATTCCACTAATATATCGCCCCAGTTATTGGCTATCATTTCAAAAACTTCAATCCACTTCTTTTTGTCCATCGAATATCTAAACTTTCAACAAAAAGTAGTTAGCTTCCAGTTTTTTCCAAAATGTTTAATCTTTAGAAAATCTTCGTAAGATTCTATTAGGATGTCTAATACGGCCAGATTTGGTAGTGGCATTGCAAAATCAAACCGTGCAACATCAGAGCCATTTGAACGTGAACATATTTTGAGTTTTGTAAAATGAAGGTTTTGACGAACCACTTCCACAAATATTTGACTGGGTAGACAACCAACAACAGAAAGGAATTCAAGTTTTTCCATTTGTGGGCATTTGTTCATTTGAATCGCAAGGGATAGTCGATTTTCATGCGTGTTTTCCATTTGCACTTGTTTACAAAAGATGTAGAGTTCTCTCAGACGTGGAACATATTGCAAGAGGTTAACAAAGAGCAAATAAATATCCTCCAAATTTTCCCTGTCCTCCAAATTTAAGTCGACCATTGCAAATTGTAGCGTTTGGCCAAACTTTGCCAACATTTTTGTTGATTCTTGAACCGAAGCAGTATTTTCACCTGGTATATCAAAATTATGTCTTTTATTTACAAATGGTTTTATTTTGAGGTCTTGGAAATACAAGTCAATGATTTTGTTCCAGTCCAAACAAACCAAACGTAAGCCCCTGAAAGCGAAATAATAGTTTGGTAGTCATAATTTTCAATGATTATTTTGATTCATAATTGGGATTAGGTTTTTTGGTTTATTCACTTACCACGGAAAATCCCAGACTTCATTCATTGCGGAAACCTCTTCCATATCATCTTCTGCATCATTATCACTATCATTTACTTCATCCTCATCATTAAAGTGACCGTAAAGCCGCTTGGGCAACCAAACGGAAACTTCAAAGTTAGATAGGTGGTCACTAGGTTTAAGAAACGCTCATTAAATGACGATTTCAAAAATATAATTTTGTTTTTTTGAAAGAGCATAATAAGCAACTTAAAGCATCCTGAAATCATAAAGCATCCAAAAATCATAAAGCATCATAAGAGCATCTTTTTGTTAATTTTGCGCTCCGGAATAAATATTTTCATGCAATGCATCAATTTACGGTCATATTTAGCAGCATTGTGATCATAAACGCTTACAAAATGAAATGTAAACTTATAATACAAATATTCAAGGCTACATTTCAGCTTGTGGTTTCATTTGCTCTGCAGAAGATTAGTGATTCTTGTTTGCATAGAAAATTACTGTCAGCACGCCTGGTAATTTGAGAATTATTTCGATCAACATTTCATTACCAATTTTTTAAAATGGTTAAGCCGGTTGTTACTGCTAATGAGAGAATTAAAGAATTTAAAAATTGTGGATTTGTCAGTAAAA
>JAQFZH010003812.1:0-13121 GCA_034695485.1 Entomobrya nivalis | reverse complement strand
AGTATTTGGTATACAAATAGAAATATCGCTAATATCATTTTCTCGTTGGTTTTTAAAGGATAGTAACCTCAATACTCCTATCTACGTACACGTAGTGGTTCGGGTTTTCCAATGCACTAGTCATTTATGCAACATTTACGTTCTTTTCATGTCCGGTATAATTTACAACAAAAACGTAAACAATACTTCTAACATTGTTTGAATAAACTGTTATTTATAGATAAGCAATTTGCCAAAAGTATTTGAATCACGAACTTTTTTCTTCGATCACTTGAAATACTTTCTTCGCTTTTCTTTAGTAAACTATTTTATTGGAGGGATTTCAAATTGTTTATTGTTCGTGCATATTTTCACATGTATTGGATAGAGAAAGTAGCCAATAAAACAGTTCTTCCTTTAGATTTTCCGAATTCCGTTTCTCTCTTTAAAATATGTTTATGAAAGATATACTCTAATTTTAAGAAAGAATTTGATGTATTCCACTCTTGCGAGTAAGTGTACTCTATAATCTTACATCGATCATGTATTTTTGCATTGCAGGTAACATCGTTTCCGGTTCCTATAACTTATAAACATTGTACATAACATTTATCATCGATCTTGCGAGTATGATAATCAAAGAGAGATACTTTCCATATCACAAAATAACACATGTATCGAATTCCTTACACTGTTACACTTCCTCCTTACAATGTTGAATGTAACAGAACTTATCCAAAAGTTCATGTCATTCATGCCCGATTAAGCGGAGAAGTGGTAAGTGGATCAATATATTTTGAAGAGGTCCCAATGGGATAACTCGTACAATAAAATATCGACTTTCCATTTATTTTCATAGTTAATCAGATGATAATAGTCACCGTGAAATGACGTAAGTTATATTGCACATTCTTTTTCCCCAGTTGTTGTTGTTACACATGAATGCAATCATTCTTTTTTTTTCTTTTTTATTATTATCAGTCCAATCCTGACACTGGAGTAGATTCCATACTTGACATGACTTTACTTTACTATGACATGAAAAGGATATGTGAACAAGACAAGTGTCACAGAATATGAAGATTATACGATATCTGTACTCCAATAATATTCTTTGGGGAAAGTGATGTGATGTGCCGTGATGAAATTTGCTGCAAGTAACCACAGCTCATTTCGCATTCTTCCTTCCTCCTTCAAGGACCTTCATCGGTTTACGACTTACAATGCGCGAAAAAATAATATAATTCAGCTCACATTTTGGTTACACACATACTTTGTCGACTTATTGAACATCAACATACATCTTTGGGTGGGTTTACAGACATATCGATGTAGTATATATATTTACGTACGTATGAACATTTAGCACGTTTATATAATCAAATCGGAGAATGTATATTTGCTGCCTTTAAGTATTTGTATATTTCTAAGCTTTTTATATGTGATCACCGTTCACTGGAGGTAGTGACTGAATGGTTTTTTTTCTTCTGGAGAACCTAATCTGAGATCAACAGGAAGATAGAGAAGAACACGTTATACCGATAATATTGTTGAATATATCTGTGCACCATGTGATATTCGATGCTGATACGTTGGGAGCCACAAGTTTTTCGCTGTTCATCTCTTGGGTTCGTTGGCTTTAGTCTTTTTACCGTTCCAAAAAAACAAAGACGGTCACATTTGTTTCTAACATTAAATTTTATACCACGAAGGGCTTATTATATATGTTTATAACATTAACAGCATGAATGATAAAATATATACATAAAAAGGAATGTAGCTTTTATATAAGATACATACATAAGATATGTAGGTACTTTTTGAGAGAACTTTCTTTTACCAGGCCAAAATCCTCCGTTCTACTTTTCAGTAAGAAGGCTCGCTTCGTATTTCTTTCTGTGGCGAAACATATTACTGCATGCGCAAAACTTTACATGCACACAGCGTGTATATATACTTTTGGATGATTCAAAAAAGACTTGACGCGATTTTTTTTCTGCGAAAGTTCGCGCAAATGCTTTCTCTGTGCAAACTAGCAGGAACATTGTGTGTATGTGAAGGAATCTATTTTTATACGTTATTACAATAGGCGCAAAGTAAAGGGTGCGAATGTTTTTACTAGAGAGCAGTAGCACCAGGAAAATCCCACTGCCGCCATTCTCCACTCGATCTCTGTAGTCTTCTTCAGTAAACAGAAGTGGGTTCCTTCAAGGACTACTTTTATAACAAAGTTCATTCCCATATAAATATCAGAACTCAAAACTACACAAAATGAAATACACAGAGAAAAGCGGTAAGACGCAGTTCATGTATTTATGTATTTTTGAAATAATGTTGAACAAGTGTATGCACAAAGCACACACACTAGATTTTGTAGTGTGGTATTGTGGTGGGTGTTCGTAAAATAAAAAAACAAGGTATTTTTTTTATCCACACATTTTATACTACAGCCACTTGTGGTAAAAGCAGAGAGACGAGACTAGATGCTTTTTTTTATTCTTCCACTTCCACCCTCTACTCTTTACCAGTTTTTACATGGTACTTACTATGCACACAAAGATGATTATCTGTCATAATAAAAATGATATTTTGCAAGGATTTTGGCCCTTCGCCATATCACTATTTTGGAAGAACCTGTTTCCCATACATGTATTTGAGGTAATGGCACTGGTTGCTGAACGCATAAATTCATATCCGGAAGGCTTGTCAAACTATAGTCACTTGTTCTATTATCATTTTTTTGCGTCAACACAAAAAGTAAGTAAGGATGAAAAAGAGAAAAAAATGTAGACGGATGTACTCTACTATGTATATGCTTTGTGTGGCACACTAACTACTGGCTACTGACAGAATATAGAATGCATTGTGTGGGAAAGTACCTCAAGAGAAAATACTAGAAAACGCAACAAATGTAGGTACAACGCTTGGTTTTCTTGGGAAAACGACCTACTTTTCGGAAGGGCTCCATTTTGCAAAGGAATCGAACCTCTATAACATGATATCATTCAACTCAAATGTTTTTTTTTCTGATGTCTGAGCATCAAGTACTTCACAGAAGCCACGTCTATTTCTATCACACTTTCCCTTTCATATGTCAAGGCAAAGAGAAAGCGAGAAGTTAGAGAAAGAATGTTTTAGTAGAAGAGGGGAAAAGGAGTCAAATTGTGAATTGAGTGAGTTAACTACGTAGTTCATACTGCTATGCATACAAATGCACATCAGACCAGGCTATCGTCTCAAAAATACGAGGGCTTATATAGGAGCCCTGATCTTGTGAATGTGAGTGAGTGCAAGCATGCTTTTGGATCATTACAACAAAAGAGCTACTACTTTTTTTAGCTCTCTTCATACACAAACCATGCGTTTTATGTGAGTGCTTTTTGGGTTCGTCGTTCCTTCCTTCTAAAACGTTTTCGCTTTATAGTCTCGCCTCTCTCTCTCTCTTTTGACTGAATGAAATAAAATGGCTGTTGCAAGAAGCCCCATGTTCAACTTTCACATTTAGCTGCATTTTTACAGAAAAAGAAAACACAAGTTCAATATATATACATACATAGGAAAACAAGTCGTAAAATATATATACTTTTCAGCCCATATGCTTCTGGATGCAATTTGCTCGCAGAAACTTTATGTATAACCAACATCACGGAAGCTTTCACATTATATGATAGTGGCATGTATCTGGCATCTGTTGTTATATCTCAATGTGCCGCGTATAGGTATATTTTGTCTATTTCTGAGAATATTTAGGATATAGCGGTTAGTTATGTAATTTTCTCAGGTCTCATATATTGCCTTGCTTTACTCCCTCTCTCTCTATTTCAGAGATAATAGATCACACATATTCATCTATTCATGTTTACATGGAGTTGGATAAGCTCAGCTAACGAGTTACAATAGCTGGGAGCGTTTGTGCATGCAAGCTAGCTACACATAGAAAATGCTTTCATTTAGTTCTTTCTTCGCACAATAACGTTATTATGATGAAGAGAGAGAAAGAGAGAGAACTACCATACAAAATGTTTGCCAGTGCATTGTTCTTCGAAGACTAGATCGTGTGCTCATTGTGTATCTGGAAGGTTACCGGCAGCTGTTCATAAAATTATGTACTTGCTGCATATTTGCAATTTCGGATACTCGCAATAAAAATAGAAATAAATATAAGTCTATTTACACCTAATGCATGTTTGGCCGTTTGCTTATTTTTGAACGTGCTATCATCGTGCATTCCTAGCGCATATACAATTTCATCATGCAACACGTACCAAGCAAAAGAGAAATCCGGAGTGAAAGTGAAATAAAACTAGGATTGTTACGTAAGCATTAAAGAAGTAGTGTTTTAATATACCAATAAAGGTGTATGATTCATTCCAAGAAGTCCATTTTCTGATATTTCTCATATTACCCCCATATTATCATATTATCTTCATCTGACGTTTTCTCATATTGGCCCATTCCAGATCTGGGTAAAATACTAAAGCATATATTAATGCTTCTTATGTTACTTGGTCAGAGCTTTAGATTATGCTTATACAAATTATCTTGATTGATCCAAAAACCTTTACAACTGACCTGACTTTGGGCTGCCTATAAGTACCTGCATACCGAATTTGAAGTCGATATGTCAAAGCATTTTTAAAATATAGCGCTTACAGACACGAATTGAGAAATCATTTAGTACTAAAGCACTACTTAACAAATATGATTTTATGAGCATGTATGATGTATGCCATTTTGAGCTTTGTCATGTTCCTCAGGCTAAGGCTAGGTATCATGTAAAAAGTAAGGTTAGCCAACGGAAGTTGCATGGAATGAGTTTTCTCTACGTTGTATATGTATGTACTATGTACATATATACATATTTGCGACTATCTCTAATATCAGTAAATTTATATATAGAAAAGAAAAATGCATATTAAATATCTGTTCATACAGGGCGTGGAATGAGAGAGTAAATCCATTTTTTTACTATAGTATGTGTACCTGCTTACTTGCCGTTACTTATACTTTAAAATATAATGTCATATCTTTATTTATATGTGCAGTTTACATTTAACGTTCCTAAAAAAGACGCTTAAAGTTGGTTACTTCGTCCATTCAACAACACTGCAAACCTTTATCCTTTGGAGTTTTATGCTAAGAAGGTGTATGCTTTCTTCAATTTAACTTGAAAAGAATGTACTAAGGCGAAAGTAGTATTGCGAAATGAATATACAAAGGGAATCAGACTGCCGAGCGAAGAAAAGGCCCATATGTAGACTAATCCTCTTTCATTCACTAGCATATATACATTCAACATTAAACAAATGTCCTGTGCATGCTTACATGAATATGTATATTTATGGAAATTTGTGATGAGCTTGTTTGATATTCCATCTTACATCTCCCTCATTTCATTTGGATTTATTTCCACATTTCATGCATAATATACAATTTTATGTTTGTTTTACAAAAACACAATACGTTTCTCAATCTGTGAACATGAGAGAGCTTTTTAAAATAAAACGCCTCAAACTCTATTCTACGAAGGGCAAAGGGGTAAAGTTGATCTGTCTTTCCCTTCCCACGCATTTTCTCCGATTTTTGCTCTTCCTAGATCCAACATCATAATCTTACTTTTATTACAAATGATATATAGTATAAAGAAAGCATTGTAAAATTCGTCCAAAAGCGTGAGTAAAGGATCACTTTTTAGTAGCATGAATGATTGTTAAAGTTCCAGTGAAAATGCATTGTTAAAATTGGAAGCGGAGCAATAACTCTTCGCATGATAAAATAAAAGATACATTTCATGGCAGCATAACCACAAGATAAACGGTACAAACTGTCGCCATTTTCCATCTACTAAAGTGTGTGGTATGCTCCAATAAAGAAAGAGATTCTTTGGAAGTGTGCCTCCACGCACATGCAACAATTAAACATACACAGCATAATGTACATATATTTTCACATATATTTGTTCTCCCATACTCATACAACCTAGTACTGTTCTTACTAGACAATATTTAATTTTCAATGCTAGCGAAGTATGCTGTGTTGTAAGTTGTACGTTGTACCCGACCGAAAAGACTTGCCATTTTCCTTTTAAGCAGTAACACTAGCTATTAACAATTTCGCTGTATTCCAAAGATTCAAAATTTGTCGAGATATAAATTTACATGCACACGTTATATCTGTATGATGCACACATATGCTAGAATAATTATAACAGAGCAAACGAGTTTGTGTGACAAGTGAAGTGAAAGGAGAGAAGGGAAGAGGCCAAGAAGAAAGGAAATCCAATTCGCTATGAGCACTCGTTATCATATCACCAATACCTTCGTAAGCATAGCATTTCTACGCTTTTATGCGTTATACTTGCGAGAAGTTGCCACTCGTTCTTTTATCACTTGAAAAGAGAGAGCAAGAGATGAAACACTTTACTTTCTTTGTTGGTAGTGATAATGATGATGGTAATGATTCAACACCAATGCATTACCCACAAAAGTATTCCTGTTGATAATTTAAAAGCTCCATAATATGTACGATGATGTGTCTGCCTTTTCTGAATATTTTTTTCCATAAAGAAACCTCGACAAAGCCTATATTTATAACAACTACCAATGATACAAAAATAAATGCACCATTTTTCTACCTACAAGCTAAAAAAAGTGGAGGGCAAACTATTGCGAACATTTCGAGATTTTATTTACGTCCATTATTTGAAGAAGTGGGTTATAAAAATGTTAAGTGGTAAGGTTGCAGATGTACGTGATTACGGATGTATGTATGTACTTCGTAGTCAGTTTGACCGGAAATGACAGGAAGAGAGGAGAATAATTGCTTGAATGCTAATAATAGCATACGGGTACGGAACGGAAGTGAAAGCATGTCTGTAACAAAATAAATTTAACGCATCCGCGACTTGTCCTTTCGTACATGATAAAGTTCACCCAGATGTATTACAGTGTTACATGTTGAAATTGTATACGCTGACGTGTATCGCATATTAAATATACAGATTTGATTAAACTTAGCATTGTTGTTTTATTCGGAAACCTTTCACCATACTGAAAGTAAATATGCGTACAAAACAAAGCCACAGATGGACTGTTAATATGTATGTATATGTAAAAAAAAGTAGGACATTACATAGGTACATAAGTTTCATCATCTGCGGAAGAAATATGGACACATGCATGTATATACATATAAGTATAGCGAGAGGGAGGACGGTATTCATACATTCACGACCAACCATTTTCGAAGAGTTAGCAAACGAGTGAGAATAATTGATGGACTGACATGTGAGTGATTTGCATGAAATAGGAAAACGATACGAGGATGACAGGAAAAAGCAAAATATTCTTTTGTTACACAACATAAACAATAGATAATTTGCAATGCCTCACTGACCAAGTTGATTCATCTGATTGGGTGCGAAATCTATTCCAAATATATTGCATATACATCGACGTTTGCGTAAATCGTAACGTTTATATATTAAGTGAAAACAATACCCGAATCAATTATTCTATACAAGTAGTAAATTTAATGCCAATCCAAATTTATGATTAAAATATTTATGCTTCAGTATGCCGGACTTAATCTAGATTTTCCAAAAGAGTACTCAGCGTTTTAATATATTTCAATTGAATCGTGCCTGAGAAAAAAATATAAATTTAGATGCATAAGGATCGATTCCCTTGAGATAAATCTTTGGGAGTAAAAAATGACACACCGAATATATGCTGGAATGTAGAACATGAATTTTATATGCATCGGTAATAAATTGAATATTTAGTTAAACAAAAAACTAGGCCTATATAATCAAATTTATACTACGTAAAACTTTCAATTTATGGTTTATGAACATCCGTGAGGGCGAGTGCCACAACTCGATTGGAAAAAACTATAAAGTTTAGTCTAGTTTTTAAATATATTGAGTTTTTGTGAATTGTATGTATTCATCCAATCCAAATCAATACAAAAAATCATTATAAAAAATGAAATTGTGAGCATCAGAGTCAAAGAGGACAAAACGGAAAAAATCTTTAAAACAACTCTTTTTTTACCTGATTTAACCTGACGAAATTAATGAAATACGCAACAGTAATAATCTACAAAAGGTAGTTTCTATTTCTCTTTGCCCCACTACTCGACTGCATGCAAAAAGGATTGTCTTTTAATTAGCGGAAATGTATCCCGAATGTACATATTCCCTACTAAATAGATACACCTGTCATATGTAATTTTGCATTTGTAGGAATTTTCAATTTATCTCCCTATCCACATCCTTCCTGCTGTAAACTTTCACATATAAAATAGTAATCTTTCCTTCCGGTGATTCAGCAAAGTACGCTTAAAATAATAAGCATTTTTTTCATTTCTGTAGGATGGGGCTCTGAATTTCATAAAGCCTAGGGAATACAAAGGTATACTTGAGATAAAAAGTACAACGTCTGGAAAGGAAATCGTGTGGTCTACATGCAGGAAAGAGTTACAAGTTACACCATTAGGTTTCCCATTCACCATTATTCATCTAAGCCAAATGTCACCGGTAAGAGAAGGGAAACGTTAAGATCAACAAGCTTTCTTCATAAAGTCAGCTCTGTTTCCTTTCATTTTTCACACGAAATTCTTATAAAGTAACCAAACGAAATTTCCTACCGAACGAAGATTTATGTGACACATATATTTACACTCAAACTTATATTTACGCGTAACATTGACATTTTAAAACATACTTTTAACTTTTGTAAACGTAAAAATGTAATGTCAAGTTAGCTTTGGTAAAAAAAATCCGAGAATACCTGTTACGAATACGACGAACTAAACAAATGAGCTTACTGAGTGTGTAAGCTGTATTGTAATTAACTTAATGTACTATATATAATGCATCCTTTCTTTAGCGTTATTTCGAGTTTGATACTTAATACGACGCATAATGTAAACTGTGTATGCTGGATCTGGATAAAACGCAAATATTGACTTACCTCATCCGTAACTTGGTTGGTTTGCATCTGAATTTCCTCCAGTTCTGATTTGGGAACTGGAGGTTCTGCTGGTGGCGGAGGTGGCATGTTGAGCTTCTATTAAAACCTGTAGAGCATGCATAACAAATAAACAATGTCATTATTTATTTATCTTATCTGTCTAGCTACTTTTACATGCTTTTTTTGGCAGTAGTAGCAGCATAGCTGTTATTTTTGCTTGCTTAGTAATAAATTATGTCTAAATCATTCGCTTGGCTAAAAACAAGTTTATCTTAAGCTGAAACAATGGGAGTTTCGTAATTATTAAGTAGCACGAGTATTAGAAAAGCAAATTGTTACTTTAATCATTGGAATATTTTAGTAATGCAAATATCCGTCTAGCCATGGACTGGCCTTTAAGAAACATATCCTTTATTAAGTTTACATGCTTGTCTGGCATTCAACCAAACTCTATTCTAAATTATGTATCGAACCAAACGTACGTTAACCTATGGGATTAATGCAGTCTCGGTTAAAGTAGTCTTTCGAATTATTACTTGATAATTCATAATTGAATTAAGTTTGAAATTGGATTTCCTTATTTATCCTTAAAATACGGTTTATAATAATATACGTATGTATAGACAGACATATATATTATACATCATATTTGAATATGTGAACAATGAATTATCAGGTAATAATTATAGAGACAGAAATTCGATTTTCTTTTCGCATAATACGAAATTTAATTTCAAACGTTCATATTGTATTTAAACTACAAAATTATAAATAAGATGTATTTACTGTGCTACCAGTAATGTTAGAGTTTCATCGAGATGCAGATGGTTATTGTTCTATTGTTCTATTTTGTAAAATATTATTATATAATAAGCTTTCTCCCGAATATTTCAGGAGTTGTTAACCGTTTTTGTGTTAAATTTTGAATCAATACGACTATGTAGATATTTAATGTTGATATACACTATTGTTTAGAAACTAAAATATTACTACGAAAGTGTTAAGATATGCAAGATAAAGTTAATTAAATAGTGTAGGCACTTCTGAATTCCATCCTGATCTGGAAACTTGATATTTCTATCTTGTCGCGGCTACAGGCTTCATCCAATAGGTAGACTTTTCCCTTTGACATTTTATTTCCGCCAGACACAGTAAGATTTTTTATGATATATGTATATGTTCCCATTTCCCTTTGCTATAGTCTTTCTCGGATATCTCTCTCCGCTACTACTGGACTTTATGGACTGTCTTGAACATTTGATTGAACCTGTTTAATAGCAAGAATTTTTATTTTATACAATTACATTTGACTATTCTTTTAAGTAATCTTGCAATTGCTTTACTTTTCAATTAGATTCATTTATGTACTTCTTAAATCCGTTCACTACTTCTAGATCTAAACGAAAAACATTGTGTAAAATGAATGTAAGTTATGTATGTTAAATTTTTATATTTTAAAGAAAGTAAATATCTACACATATATGTTTGTTTAGGTACATATATATGGATTTCTAGAACTTCACATCAAAACCTCTTAAGAGAATGAGTGGGGCCTTAAGTGCTCTTCTTTTCTAATCAGATGTGGAGATTCTTTTACTTGCTACTTGAATTTCAACGATTCTGACTAAACTTAAACCAAAAACTGACTAAGTGAAAGTGAAATATGTCTGCACGCAAGAATTTTGTTTCTCTAACGTTATAAATTCTAAACATGCAATAAACGTGAGACGGCACTGCCCATATCAGTTTCAAATTCTCGTTTCTTTCATCATCCTTTCACTCTTTCTTGTCATTTGAAGTTGTATTTTGTATCTTGTTTACAACATGGAACATGAACCACAAGCAGTACTTTTAAATCTTTAATGAGCAGCATTATAGTTTGAAGGTACACTAAACGAAGGGTATCTAATGTGCTCTTTTGCAAAGCTTTTTCGCATTCTTTGTTGTGTCCGTGATCATAATCATCACTGAAAACTGATGAAAGTACTTTTGACCTTCTTAAAAATACAGGAAGTAATGAATTTTACCGCTTTTATTCATATTTTCTTCCATTGCATAGGATAATTTCAGTTACATAAACACACGATTAACTAACATGGAGGTCTTGCAAAAAATGGTGAAAGCTATCATACAAATGCTGCAAGTATGCATAAAATGTTTTTTTTATATCTTATCATACGTGGCGTGATATAGAAATCGAAGTCAAGGAAGACGAAAGACAAACAACGAGTATAAAATCACTTTGGATATACCAAGATTCAGGGTTTGAAAATGACGATTTCGTGACAGTCAGGAAAAAATAATCAAGCAGAGTTTACCACGGGTTTAAAATATTTGTCCTAAGAAGCTTTAGCAGGTTGGGTTGGATGGTATTGGGTACCATAGCCTGATAATGTTTAAATCAAATCGTAATTTGAACATATTTACTTATTATATTTTTAAACTCAAAAACGTTAAAAACTGCCGATTGGGAATACTTGGCAAACATTTAATTGATTGATTGAAAAAGGGATTTTTTGAAAACTGCACAAGGCTAACAAATAGTTTAGAGCAAGTAATACGCACACATTGAATCAATTCGACAAAAAGTAAGAAAAAAAAACAATTGCAACTTTTCATTGCAAATTGGCAAATAAATAATGGTAAAATGGGTATTTGTAGTAAAGAAAATTACTACTTGATGTTGTAATCGTTAATATGTACGAAAGAATGCAAATGGGAAAGTTCAGCAAATAAATATTTGGCTTGTATGCAACATGATGGGAAAAGAAAGCTTGTCGTCTCATCTTACCCCGTTCAGATGAAAACTGCTCAAAGAACGCTGATTTTGGTAGGAATGCAAATACGATTATTTTTTAGAAAATCGACGCAAAACCATAAAAAATTCACAGATCTCCAGTTTTAAATTTTCACTCGAGTTAAAACAAATTTCACAGGTTTTAAAATATGTATTTGTTTTCTAATATTAGTTTCTACTTTTTCCCACTCGAACAGGTACAAAATACAGTTTTCCTTTTAAATTAAATTTTAAATATGCACACACTCAGCAAAACTGAAGTATGTAGCATTTCACAACAAAATTATCATGACTCATAATCAATTAGATTATTATGTTTTGTATTTTTTCACATGCACAAACTTATGTTGTTAGGTATTTGCGGCTTGGCACATTGGCGTATATACCTGTGGAATAAAAAAAAATACATGACAGCGATGAGCGCACGGAAGAGAACTAACACGACAGAGTGATGAATCTTAACTGAGGAGAGTTTCCACCCAGAAGTATTGGAAGCGTCGTAAGCTGGAAAACGGGGAGATACGATCCTTTCTAAACCATTCCGACAGTGTGTTGTATATTTGATGCTTGCAATGCAACATGCATGTGCCCATCATGTAAGGAAATTGAAGAAAAGGTGAGAGTGAGCATTGCTTTCTCCTACTTTCTCTACAGCTTTGCATTGTTTGGTCATGTGCTTTGCCGATATATACTACTATCCATTCAAAAAACAAGTCGGCGTCCATCCATCCAAACCGCGCTAGGGAAAGCAATCTATTATTCTTCATTTTACTTTACTTTGAAAGAGAATGTTTTTTAGTTAGAGGGCTTTGTAGGTGTAAAAAATATATATCGTCCAGCTTTCCCTTTGAACATGTATAGCTTTAGCTTTCCCTTCGGATATCAAGAAAGAAACTCCGACTGGATTCCGAACGATAGGAAAGAACGGGTAAGATAGTTCTCAATACGGTCGTTGGAACATCTGCATTGCTGTAAAGTGTTTCTTTTGTGTTGGAATGGCTATACGTTAGTTGACATTCTATACAGTGGACTATCTGTTAGGAAAAAATTGGTAACACCCAAACCCAACCAACGATTCAAGATAGCGAAAAAAAATGTTTTGTTCTGTGTACTTTTATAAGAGAACCACCTGTTTTGAAATGTCTTATAACAAGCTGGAAAATAAAATATTCTTTGTTGCAATATTAAAATTCAGTGTTTTATTGTTTAATGTTAAGTTTTAGTGTCAATTTAATTTGTACCAAGAGCATGAATTTATATAATTACTAGATCAAGAGTATTTGGGCAAACGATGACCAACCGATAAGAACGAGAAGCTACCGTAATGATTGGATTTGAAGTGACAGAAATTACTTGTTTCCGTACAAATC
>JAQFZH010003811.1:0-13126 GCA_034695485.1 Entomobrya nivalis | reverse complement strand
TTTTAAAATAATATTTAACTGCAAGAGAATCAAATTCGGGTACCTTATATAACGATTTCCTTGCTTGGGTATAGTTTAGTGGCACGTTGTGAGAAATGTACCTGACAAGAAAAATACAATGTCAGTGGATTTATATATGTATTTTAGGGCTGGGTGCTGAAGGAGATGACAAAAGGCATTCCATCACATTACATTACATGTGGAGTGTAAAGGAAGATTATTTCCAGTTACCTTAATCAGCTTTACATTCACCATATTATGGTGATTAATGTAAAGTCAAGTCCCTTCAACAACCATATCTTCAAATGAATTTTATGAGTCATGTGGTCGTGGCGCGAATCATATATTCTGGGCTTACAATTTTTAGATCCAAGAAATGCAAAAAATATACAACGCATTCTTGACAACATTATTGGGCTGAAAGTTGGATGTTTTTTAAACTTTGGTACCAGCCAGCACGACAATCAGCTATGGTCACAATTATCATCTTTTGTGAAATGAACTATTATATAGCAAAGAAACAAGAAAACTGATGCCTACTGATATTTTACTTGTATGAAAATCGTTTGGATATAATATACATCAAAAACAGATTCAAATGATTTCTGCCATATTTCTAAATGATGCATGCTGATGTTTTTCACGAGATTTTACAATACTGTGATGAAATACTTAACAAACCGAATAAATTTTATATTTATCTCAATCATTTAAATAAATAATATAACAACAATAGCGAGACTATAAGATTTGGTTAATTTGCGAGAGTAAAGTTTTAATTTTAACTTTGTAGCTATACATAACCAGAATTAAACAACTTTTGTGATGTGATATTTAGCTAATAAATATTTTAGGCTATCAAGCTTCTTAACGACTAATTACGTTTTACACACAAACATATCACACGCGTCAGACGAATCGATTTTCTGTTTGCGAATATCATGTCATTACATGCTCTACTTTCTTTCAGTTTGGCTTCTATCAATAATAGCATACTTTAATGCTATTCAACAACATTTTTGTAGTACTGTCACAACATTCCGTCTAAATGTCTAAATTTTTTATACACGCGTCATATTATTTTGTATTTTTTGTGTGTAATACATTTTGTTTTTACGCTAAAATCATACATCCGACATCAGTAAATATAGAGGGTATTTTTAAAATACTGTATCTGGAAGACTCTTGTTTGACTGTTCTTCAAAATGTTGAAAATCGTGATCTCACAATATATACTATTCCAATTTTGATACAAACATCCCGAATTCATACATTAGAAAGCACTCAACAAGAATCAGTTTTTCCTGAAAAGGAAACTCTAAAATCAAGACTCAAACCATGTCCTATATCTTCATTCATGCAGATACCCTTACGTCATTACGTGTCAAATAGCATTCGAAATTGGTGTGGGCCTTTGTTTTTTCTAAACTTTTCATCGAATACAAAACCATGGTCTTGTGTTACTGGAATCCTACTTTTTCCGTTGTTAGTGGAAAACGGAAGACCTTTCGACGAAAATAGGAAAGATATTGAATACTATCCTGATATATTTTCGGATGGAAATCCTTACCGAGGGCCATTTTCAGGATCTGTCACAAAAACTCTGGTAACGGAAAGGACTACCATTTTAAATCCAATTGTAAGTACAAATCAACTATTACGTTGGATCCGAAGGCGTATTTATCGAAGTGTGAGTTATGGGTCCCCCGATTTCATTAATCATCCATCACAAGACCTGTTTATTCATGTGGAAATGGTCGAAAGAATGCATAATAAACCGTATTTCCTGGGACTTTTACTGAGATTGAATACAATGTGTGAAGCAAGGGTCATGACATGCTTAGAATATGTCCCTATTAGTTACTCTGGTAATATTACAGTTTCGTTTTTAAAGCTATCGTTTCCTTCATCTCAACAAACTCTTTGGAAATTACCTATTGAGCCTACCGATCAAGTTTCGGAATTGACATTAATTCATATCCTCAAATGTCATGATTTTGCGAAGAAAGCAAACTTGAAGACTATAAACAGCATGTTTCCTAAGGCTACTGACCAGATAGCCTATGCATATTCTCTGCTTTGGAAGTTAATTATGGGAAACGTCACATTTGGGACTCAAGGTCCATATGTATTTTGCACTAATGGCAAATTGTGGACAAATTATGTTAATGTATATGAAATCCCAACTGTAACTCTACAACTCAAAGTGAAATATTTCGGTGAACAGCCAGTTGAATATCCACTTGTTATAAAGGATACTCTTAATCAACTCAAATTTGTTAGTTGTGGCAAACGACGCATGGAACCCACCGCTTTCGACCAGCTGCTAATTTCATTTCAGCTACCTGTTTGGATGGGTATACTTGCAGTAACATTTGTTCTCGTTTTTGTTATTTCTGCATTGCAAATTCGAGATAAAATCGGTAGTTCCTTGAAATATGTTCTCTGTATTCGCAATTTGACTTCAATGATTAAGGTTTTACTTGAACAAGGTGATCCGTTTGCTAGTAATGTTTCAAACGTACGTCACTACAGATATATAATAGGGACTTATCTTTTAGTAGACATTGTGGTTAGCAACGCATACAAAAATTCA
Organism: Entomobrya nivalis; assembly: GCA_034695485.1. Classification (NCBI taxonomy): domain Eukaryota; kingdom Metazoa; phylum Arthropoda; class Collembola; order Entomobryomorpha; family Entomobryidae; genus Entomobrya; species Entomobrya nivalis. The sequence continues at coordinate 10,530 of JAQFZH010003811.1, read as the reverse complement.
AATGTTTATAAAATGATATCTCCCAGAAATCCCCATCCTTACGAACGGTTTGAAGAGTTAATGGAAGCAAATGTGAGTACACTTGTAAGAACAAGTGAAGTATCTTTTAATTTTATGTTAGAATTTATGTACGTTTATCATGTGCATACACAGGATTCACATAACTTTCAGCACAAACAATTTGCTGGAGTACTAGCAAAATCTGAAATTTCTAAAGCAAAAGATAAAGTAGAATTGAATCAAATGCGCTTTAATTCTGAGGGTATAGATCGACAGGATTTTAATGCTTACACGTTAATTAACAAAATTTACAATAACTCAGCAATTCATCCATTTATGGTAGATCATTTATTTGATTATATAGAATCTTTAGAACCGCTTTATAAAGTACACTTGATACATAACTTGAATCATTTACGGCAAGCTGTGGAAACAATGTATTTGGAAAAAGAGGAAACACTTTTATTTGAACATCTGCAAAATTGCAACGAAACCGCTGTAATTTTACCCGAATATATTTGCAATTCAATGGCCAAAAATCTGTTTAGAAAGATTAACAACGCTGACAAACTTATCAGTATTGGAAAAGAAAACTACCTAGAAACATACATTTCTTATAAGCTCGGTGGCCTAGTGTCTCCATGGATAACTCAAAGATTAAAAACAGTTAATTCTGCAGGTTTATGGGAATTCTGGGAAAGGATGGTCAGAAATGGTGGATCATTTAGTAGCCTTGATTTTTACAGTAATAAGATTGAGAAACCTACAATGTTTGGTAATATTCTGGTTATATTTTTAGTTTGGCTTGGTGGAGTTACAATAAGTCTGGTATTCTATTTAATGGAAATCTTTCACGCCATTTGGAAATACACAAGATGCTTATTCAGTAAAATTTATTTTCTCGTCAAACGTGACAACAAAAACAAAGCAGATAAGGTTTCAGAAAAATTATTTGATAGACGTAAGAAAAATTAAAAATGCATCAGAATGAAATAATACCGCAACCAAAGAATTTTTATTAAACAAATCCCATCTAAAACATGAAATTTTATAACCGTTCAACTAAATTTATGTTTTCGAATGTGTATTCCAATTTCAAATCAAACAAATATTCTTTACAATAAATAATTTTAACAAAGTCTGTTATAGATAAATGATTTACTTGTATTAAGAAACGTTGTATCTTTCTTGTAAAAATCTTAACTGACTCAATATATAAGCAATATATGATGTTAAATAAAACAAGTAATTAACAAGTATTGTCAAATTAGTGCAATAAACCATTATTGAAGTTAACTCAAAAAATGAAATAAACAAAGTATTTTTTAATTACGTCAGATGTTAAATTTTCAAGCCATGTTATTTGAGCCTTTTATGAAAACTTAGAAATTTATATCTGCAAAAATTTCGGTTAGAAGAAAGTTTTAAGTGAATACTAAGCCCAAGTAGGAATTCGTTTGTGCGAAAAAGCATGTAAAGTAATAATATCTTCGGATAAAGTAATATTTTTGGATCAGGCGTGTGCAAAATCGATAACGGTTTTAGATAATCACGTCCAGAATTTAAAATCTAGTAGTTTTACTGCAATCTTTTACAAAGCATTGAATATTCTATAGATTTTTTCCCACACCAGTTCAAATGTAAATAGCCAAACTAATCCAACATTCAATATATTATAAACAATAAAAACAAATCTGAAGTCGCTTAGTTTACCAGATACAGTGTCAGCTTGGTTTTTATAAGCTCCACTCAAAGATTCGGATAACCGATTATTTGCAGAGGAGTACCATGCTAAGGGTGTGCGTTTAGAAACTATTTGACTAGCCAAAGAAAACCAGCTCCAACTCCGATTGAATTGACTAGTTAATAGAAAATATTCAAGAGCAGTTCGTTGGGTCATAATTTCCAAAAAGTGATTTTGAAAAGCATAAATACCCGACTCAATCAACAAGCTTAATTTACTATAGAACCTCTCCTCCAGGTAATTCATTTCAGTATGCAGCCACAAATACAATTCCGGAAATACCACAGGGTCCTTATTTTCAATTAGCAAATATTCTCCAAACAGTATCAACAATAGTTTTGAATACAAGGTAGACTCATGTCTCAAACGGAAATTTTGATTTGTTTTGTACATTAGTGCAAAATGTTTCAACTTTATACATTTGGGCATAATAGGATTTTTTCTTGTAGTTCGAATATTATTAAGGTAGTCATTCAAATGATTCTGCCCTCCAAGAACAACACTCTCACGACGAGAGCACAAGTATTTTTCTTGATAATTCGAGTCTAAATTTGCCAACATGTGTATATTACTCAAGTTTCTGGAGTACCACCAAATTTTTTCGGACATTGTGTTCCATAAAGAAATTAACGATTTACTATTTTTTGAAATAGATACATCTGTACGAACGAAATCAGAGTTTGATGCAGAGTTAACTAATATATGCATACTATTATTATAAACTAGCTCATTAAACGAGCTCGGTACCCCTAAAGGATCTAGTTCCTTTGTCATATGAGTATACAACGAGGATGTGTACAAGACTCGAATCAAATGACAAGCCAAAAACCAAAAGCTAACCAAATACCAATTACGATAATTGATCGATTTTCTTCTATCCGAGTCTTGCTCAAGCAGAACTACAAATAGCCAGTGAACTGTATTTCCTTGCATTCCGGTAACCCTTAGTGCAATTCCAACTAAAACAACACTGACTAAAATTATTACCCAACCTATCTTGTCAAATGGAGATAATATTATAATGGCATTGAAATCAGACGATTCCTTCTTGTTACTTTGTTTATGAATTAATACAGCGTATCTATAGCCATGAAACCTGCTACCAACAGAAGTAAAATGTAGCACACGAGTAGAAAATATAATACTGTTTGTAGCAGATGAATACTCAAACAGATTTCTCATAATATCTTTACAAGACCAAGATGTACAATTAATGGATGTAGAAATTATAAATTTTGCACAGTTTTCGGAAACACGCGGGTTTTTAGAGTTTTTGAAATTTAACTGCTTTCCAATGAATGGACACACGTTATACTGGCTGTTATATTGGTGATAAGTTTTCCGTAAGGTTATGGGGCTAGAAGTTACGTGATATAAATCTTCCCAAATAGATTGTATCCCAATTACTGAGTTAATCTTTTCTATTGAGATCCAACGAAGATAGTTAGATATCCAACAATGGTCAAGTGATAAAGTACAAGGAACAAATATTCTGTTATCGGACTGACTCAATAAAACAACTTTAGAGCTTTGAAGATTATCTAAAACCCGGAAAGTTAATTCGTGAGCGGGAGGATCTGGTGGTGAAATTAGTAAAGCAATCACATCTGCTACTTGTATGGTTTCCTTGTGTTTGGCGTATTCGCCGTAGATATCAATGTAAATGAAATACAATTCTAAGGCATCCGGATCAGTAGGATTTAGCATGGGTAGTTGCAATTTGCAAGTTTTCGTAAACTTTGAAGAATTAAAAACTTTTTCATAAAGTTTTGATGTGTATTCTAAATCCGTTTGAGTGGTAGATTCGACAAAGCTAGTTGTACTGTAAACGGATCTGGGAAGGAGGTACTCGGCATTTTGGGTTTGAATTATAGAAAACGTTGGGAATTTTGCTGTCCAAGCGTAACTCAGGAAATTGTGTTGAAGTTCTGCTGTTCTATTTCCCATCCAAAATAAATGCACTGTACAGTATTGAAATATTTGGAAGAATTGTTCGAGTCCTGGTTTAATGTTTGGGTATTCCATTGCAATTTTATGAACTTTTTTGCATCTATGTGTATGATTGCTCTAGAAATACAATTGTTTGAAATTATTATTTCCTAGGTTTTAATAGCATATTCAGCTTTTGCAATAGTATTGCCTGTTTCTAGAAAAGTGTTTTGATCTTGAAACATCCGAAAAGTTTTGTGCTTATGAGTAAGCTATATGATAATTGCACCAGACATACCAAATTTTAAAACGTTTGTTTACAAGTCATTACCGCATTTAAAGTTTAACCAAAATTGTTTTTAATGCCATTACATTTTCCGTTGTTACACAAAGGGGTTATTAATCGTATTTGCTTTGGTTCTAATATAAACTTGCTTGTGGGATCGGTCCAACCAACACTTGAGCAATAGTAGTCAAGTTTTTTCCAGGTAGGTTTTATTAAAAAATAATTGAATTCCTTTCCCTTTGCATATTTTTGTTGCATATTATTCAAAAATAGTTTTTCCTGTAAGGTTATGTTTGTTTTCTTTTAGCTTACTTGTCTGTAAAAAGATATATACCATACAACAAAACAAATGTAGTATTGTAGTATTTATTTGTTTTAAGGTGTCGAAATTCTAACGCAAGCAATACATCATATTTATTTTTCTCGACTTTATTTACCTATTAAAAAGCCAACATTGAATTGAACCATACATTTAGGATACATTTTTTACTTATTTTTATTCTCTTAAGATTTATTTGTGTGTCAACTTACATTATTTGCGGCTACCTGAAAAATACTAACCAGTTTGCTAAGCATTAACCTTTCTTTGTTTTGCAAAACAAATGGGCATTCTCAAGAGCGATATTATGCCTAGACTGGTATAGTTAACCTTCAAGCTAATGCGGACAAGCATAAGCTATGTATTTATTTTGCCGCTGACCAGAAAATCTTATCCAGATGATATTGCTAAAATACATTGCTATATCTGTTTTGACATTTTATTAGCTTGTTTATTTAGACGTTGATGAAAATGATAACATATACAATATACATTATAAACATTTGATAAATATATTCGTGTAGTGGCAGCAGATCTTAACCCGTATTTAAAAAAAAGTCCCAATGATGGTCAAAAATTGGCTGGGTACTTTCACGAATAGATGTCCAATCTTGATGTTTTAACATTATCTTATATATGTAACCTTGCATTTATGCAATAAACATATGAATATTCTCACCACTTACTTACAAGTTAATTTAAGTTGTAAGTCAATTTAAACATTTGTTTTAATATTTTCAATCAACTATTGAGAATAATGTTGTCAAATGCTATATGAAACGCATATTATCTACATCAACTCTAGTACCACTTCTTCTGTTTCGTAATTTGTTTAGTTATTTATGTCAAATTTGCTATCGGTTATATTAGTCCATCAGCAGCAATCCAAAATGAAACAGCAATTATCTATTTCAAAAAACCAGCCCATCTGATATTTGTCCCACAGACCCAAATCATAAAAAGCCAAACGAGCCCTTTATTTCAACGTTTCTTTAATAACAGATAACTAGCGGATTTCGCAGTTATTTCGGTTGAAGTGATGCATAGTGGTGGACTGGACTGAACAATAGTGAGCGATGTAAATTAACTAGTAAAGTGACTCAAGTAAATATTACCCCTAGCACAGTCAGCTCAATAACCGGTTTCATAAAAATGAAAACCAATTTGTCAACAAATACCGATGACGAGGAGAAAACAGGAATGGTGAAACGGTATAGTGTAGATGTATCTGTAGTTGAAGGGAGTAGGCCTTAATTCCTTATCCCCACTCCGCTAATCTCTAATTCTTTCACTCTCTTTCTCCTGCCGCTTTACACTATCGCTACTACCACACAACTAACTGCTGGACTGCTGGAAATGAAAAGTTAATCTCTTCACGACTTTCTACTTTTTTAAACAGGCACTTTGAGCATACCTACCAACGTTACCTTTGTTAATGGGAAAGGGAAAATTGAAGAAATGCAAGCAAACTGGCTATATAGTGCATACATTAATGCAATGGTCGAACACGGGTATATTTTGTCATGTATTTTTCTCAAAATGCACTTTTGCAATAGCAGTAAATGGCAAAGGTTAACCAATGGATGGGGTTGAGTGCATATAAAAGATGTCCTTGATGGATGCCAACAATAAAAAGAACAAGGACCATCACTCAACCCAGCCATGGATTTATGGTGCAGATATACTCTACTTGCCATTTCGCCGCTGCTGCTGTCATCATCCTCCTCAAGCTCGTTTGGATACTTGACCCAGTCCGGATTCGCCGGCCGACTCTTCCCTTTTGGAGTACCAACCCTTGGAGCAGCCGGGAGAGGAAGGATGACCATCATCATGAGGATGAGGACGACCACTGCTGCAGCCTTACAAGGGATTTATGGAGGAACCCCAAGTGGACTGCCGGACTGGAGAAGGACCAATGGAATCAACCAACCCTCTTGCTCGCATTTCTTCGGAGACGACCGCCATCATTCAAGCCAGTCTTGAAGCATCATCAATCATCGTCCAGGGACTACTCTGCTACTCCAGTCAAAACGAGCCATTGTGACCGTAGATGTGGAATGGATTGGACCTGAGGATAAGCGCCACCACCCATTTGACAAGGAAGACATCTGGTACACTCAGCCACCCTCGCGGAATAATCTTCGACCCATCAGGCGACTACCTTTTCTGGACGGACTTCAACCTTCATCACATCTGCCTAGTGGAGATCAACTTCCGCCCCATGGAGGTCATCGTGGAAGAGACTGCCCGCCTTCTGGAATCGACGTGGATGCCCAAGGGAACCTGCTTGATTGTGACACCCGCAACCACCGCATCATCAGGATCTTCCGCCCCAATGGACGAACTGCTGGATCACTGGACCGAGTCGGTGAGACTGGCTTCGAGCTGCCGCTGCACCTGGCCGTTATGCGAGGAGGATTCATCGCTGCCCTGGACCTCAACGGACGTGTTCGTGTATTTTAATCATTCATTGTAGAAATTATTATTAGTATTGGAACTGCGTACAACATACGCACATTTTGTGGTCAAGTTGTTTGAAATATACAATTAAAAACTAAGCGATAAGCACGTAATGTGTATAAGTAGGCAGTACACCACAATCGTCTCATGGCAAGTTGTCAATTAGAAGAGAATGGATAAAGGAATGCATTTGGGTAAAGCACAAAATAATATATTTAAGTGCGTAGCAATTTGCTTACATGTTCGAGAAGAGACTTTTTACTTGTTTAAGTGTACATTTATGCGAGTTTGCACACATCTGAAATTACGTACCTATGTATGTTCACCACTTATCAATATCATTATTAATTTAGTGCATAAAAAAATAAAAAGACAGTGTTCACTTGATCACAATTAGTTCATTTTTTAGATAGGAAAATGTATTTAATTGTTTTGTACTTTGCACAAAAATATAAGGAAAATTCCTGAAGTTTTTTCTGATGAATGGTAATTAACTAATGTACTTTATGACTGGTACATTTCTGTTTTTTAAACTAAATTAGATGAGAATAATTTTACAATTAGCATTTATCGTAAAAGTAAACCACAGCTACACTTTTTGTACTCATTCATTAACTTTTCAAAATTACAAAATAATTCCTGACTTTCACTTTCAGAAGACAAATTCTCGGTACATCGTTCAATTATCATTTACTTACCACTACAGCCTTTTACAAAATTTATAAGTAATTATTAATCTTTTTAAGTTTAGTTACGTTAGTTACAATGACAGCCCATTTTAATTAAACAATACCAGATGAATCACAAAATGTTCCAAAATAATATTACATTCGAAGACGACGACGAACATCAGCAGATGTATTTCCAGCTGCGTAGAGGCGAGCGACTTGAATAGTCTGTAAAAAGGAAGAGAAAAAAAATATTTCAGTTAAATCACGCATTAAAAAATAAAATACACAATTAACTGATTAATTAATAATTAAAACCTTTCGGAATCGGTGTAACTGTTCCAAAGCATGTGGAAAGAATGGTCGAATGGAGCACATTTCCAGTTGAGTCAAATTATCAACTTTCGCCCAGGACGCGCCCTTATCAATGAAGGTCAACACGGCGGTCCTCAGCTTTGACATGCGAGAATCCCAAATATCCTATTTTAAAACAAACCAAAAAATTAAATTGAACTCAATTTAATTCCACTTTCAAATAATTTAATTCTCCTGATTATTATTTCCAGTATTTTCTTGAAATATTTTTAATTACCTTGATAAGCACCTTGACATCATCCGCATCCGGAATATCCTGTGGACAAATCTCAAAAATCATCTTGGCAATCGTCATGTAATTTTCCGATGGCATCTTGGTAAACAGTGGAGACTTGGCCTCGAGATCCTTTAACTGTTCCAAGTACTCCTTGTTCATCCACGAGGGCGGAATCAACTTGCACTTGTTTTGAGCTCGTAAATGCAACGCAATCCATAAGGGGATCTTGACAGGGACTCCAGGCTTGAAGGGACCCAGGTCTCCAGTGATAAGCCACATTGTGGTGCACTCAAAACGAGGCATTATCTCCACTTCCTCTTGACCCGCAAAGTATTCCAGTTCTTCGGGATTGGGTGACATCTTCAAAAAAAATGGAACAACCACCTGACCTGTAAAATCACACAATTAAAACAAAACAAATTAATTATCACACATTCAAATAATTTAACTACATTCTCATTTAATTATAATAAACCATAATGATTTTGATGTTGACATGTTGATTGATCATGATCACAATAAAAAAAATTACTCACCAAACAGATTTTTAATTACACATTCAAACCAACAGTCTGACTATTACCCTCTATTTTTTAATAAATTAAACAGTTAATTTTACTCACTTCTATATTATAACTAGTAAGTCAATTAACCAATTATTAACTAATTTTTAACTAACCAGTAATAAATTATTTTTTACAACACACACGACACGAGAAGAATTAGCAAGAGAGCCAGTTGAGTTGTGTGTGACTTGTGAGTAGTGCAGTGTTTATTGAGTGAAAAGGATAAACAAAAGAAAAAAGAAAACTTTCGCCACCACGGCAAGTTCAAACTGTAGAGAAAAGGTGGGGCACTCTGACATTATCTCCATGCGCTCATAGACATGCATATGCACTGCACTGCAAAAATGCAGAAGAGAAGATGATGATGATGATTTTAAGTTGTCACAAATAATTTTTCGACATTAAAAATTAATTCAAATGTCCATATGAATGAAAAAACAAACACTTGCTCAATAAATGTAATTTAAATTATGGACATTTTTTTATTTTAAATTAATATAGATAATTTATCTGTTAAAATATTTTTTGGAAATATTTCCGTATCACTTCACATTTCGTATTTCATCTGATCGTGATATTCGTGATCACTGTCATCTTTTTTGGCATTGTCTCTGTGTAAAATTTGTACATGACTTTGTCAGTTGTTCCACATTGTTGATGGATAAATGAATTCCATGGAGTCCTTTTTTATTTGGATGTAGTCTTAATAAATTTGGGGTTGATGAGCATTCATGACCACTCATTCTACCACCCCCCACTACCGGAGTTGTGGAGTGGAGGACATGGGTACCGCGGTTCCCAGCTTTTATTTGATTGACCATGGCCAAGGTGGTCATTAATGACCACGCATTCTACCTCCACTACCGCGGTTCTAGTGGACATGGGAACCGCAGTGTCCAGCTTTTCTTAAATTGGCCATGGCCAAGGTGGTCATTAATGACCACGTATTGTACCCCCACTACCGCAGTAGTGGAGGACATGGGTACCGCGGTGCCCACCTTTTCTTTTTTGTTCTGGGCCATGGCCCTCTGCAAGCTTTATGAGACGTTGGTGGATGTCGTTGCCACTTTTTTTAGGGTGCTTTCCTAAGCCAAGTTTATCAACTTGGTGGCCAAAATCCCCCAGAAATCAACGCAGAGGGGTGCTAAGTCATCTGTAAATTCTAGGTGTTTAGGTGGGAGACTTCTCTAGGTCAACCATGGAAAACCACTGCCCTAGTACATTTTACAGATGTAAAAGCCGAGAGACTGGAACGGTCGTATATTAGGAAGGTGGACAGTCCCTTTAGTGAATCAAAGGCCGACCCGATTAGATTCACCGTCTCATTTAAGCATTTCCGTTTAAGATTTATTCGTTTAATCCCAATTTAAAAGTTTTATCTAGGTAGTTTGTAATACACTAGTGATCGCAACTTTGCGTGAAGTATCCTAGACAGCAAATTTTCAACATTTCAAAATATTTTCATCATCATGGCTATTCTACAACTTCTTCTTTCAGATCATTTTAATCTATTCACCTTCGCCACTCTGATAAACACTGAGGCTGCAGCAATTCAAGCAGCGTATGACCTTGAATTGATATCGGACACGGAAGCCCCAAGATGCCCAAGATGCAACCTTCGGATGAAAAAAGAAAAAAAGCGAAGTTACAAGCTAGGTTTTCGTTGGGTGTGCAACAGAAGACGTTGTAGGAGACGAGCACCTCTCCCAGTGAAACCAATCATAAATCCTCTCAGGGGAACCTTTTTTGCTAACGTCCACCTCTCTTTTCTAAAAACGCTTAGATTAATGGTCTGTTGGTATTTTAGACTTCCGGTTACCCAAGCCGCAATACATTGCGAGGTAAATCCAGTTGCTGCAGTGGATTTCTATGCATTATGTCGTGATGTTTGCCGAACTGCACATGGTCATCAAGAGGAAAAGATAGGAGGGGATGGGGATGTTGTGGAGTGTGACGAGTCTCACCT
>JAQFZH010003810.1:0-13127 GCA_034695485.1 Entomobrya nivalis | reverse complement strand
AGCAAGCAAGCAAGCAAAAGTATAGTATGTAGGGTAAATCTATGCGAAAAAGTGAAAGTTGATTTGAAACAGGTATATATTTAGGTGCACGTGTATTGATAGAAGTAGGAGTAATTCCAGATGTAGTTATTATTATTATATAAATATTTGTAAAAAGGGATTCTAAATGATGTATTTAGACAAGTGAAAAAAACGCTCAAATCTCGTATGCATATACACATCCACAGAGTTTTGAACAAGAGAAAGTTGAAAATTGTATATAAGGTGAAAGTTTCATATTTTGTTCTGCAAAAAGAAAAAGCAAGTTTCCTGATGCTATGCTACCATACATTCAACTTTTCCCCTCTCTTCTACAAAAACAGCTATGTTGAATTCACAGGTATTCATACTCAGCACTCAGCACCATACGAACAAAAATAGTCAAAAAAGGAGTTCAAGCATGTAGCTCTCCAGCAGTGAAATGTGCTTGTCTGTTAGGTGTAGAGAGTTTACACCAACTACTTGCTAGCTTTGCTTTTTGTAAGATGTTTTTTTTGTATTCTTCAGCTGCTCTCGAGGTGGTGTGGTGTGTGTGTGGTGAAGATGATGACTTTTGTACATGAACAATATACTTAACAGACGAAACAGTAACGCACATGTTTCTATTTATCCATCCTTGGAATTTATATTTATAAAAGGGATTTTCATTGTAGAATGGAGTTGAAATGTATGTATGCTATTTGCATGTATAATATTTTCTTTGTCAAAAAGTTCTACTTCTCATGCAACTAAGCAAGCATGGTGTAAAGGCGAAAAAAGGGGAGGCGGAAGAAGCAACAAGACGAAGAAAAAGAATGGAATGGAGAAATGGGAAAGAGAAAGGGGGAAAAATGCTCTTCTACTCACACTTGTTAAATATACATGTACAACGATGGGTTGTGATACAATGTACTTCTGGTAAATATGTGGTACATGCTGTGCGAAATGTGTACATGCATATATGAATGTACTTTCACTTTAGAAAAATTACAATTTTTCTTATTTTTTCGTGAGCTTCTTCGTTCTTGTTGAAAAAAAAGTTTTTTTTTCCTAAGGCAAATTTTTTGTCAACAAACTTGAAAATGTTTTGTTAGTGAGAACGTAAAAAGAAGTGAGTTTAATACTTTTGCTCATCTGATGTGTCTCTGTACGCTTTACTAAGGAAAATAGTAGTAACTTGCTTATATGAAAATAAGCAGATGAGCTCACACACACACACAGCAGAGCTTTTTCTCGAATGAAAATATATGAGCAATTCTTTCTCATCTACAACTTGTCACATCTGCTAAAATAAAAATAATTGTATAAATTTCCGTATGCTTCGAATCCACCGTTTGTAGTGTAAAAGTATTGAATATTTTCATGCTATTTTGAGCTAACTATAGCATGGCAATTCATACGTAGCATGAAAAAGGCATAAAAATAATGAGACCATCATGTGAGCAAAAGCATGGGCATGTGAGAGAATGTGAAGGATTTGTAAATTTCCAGTCGCCCATTAACAAGAATCACACTATAATTGATGCATCTGTCAGAAGGAATATTTTGGGAAATATTTCATGCATTTGCCCTTTTCCAAGTTGTTGATGGTTTACGATGATGGTGATAGGGAAAATGGTTGGGTGAGTTGGAACATCGAAACGAAAATCGTGTGCTTTCTCCTTTTTCGCCCACACTATTTACCCGAAAAGAGAAATGGCAGCTGTATATAGTGACGGGCTGTGGAAGCAGTAAACGCAGATATCAGCACCAACCACTTTTTGTGTTTGCATGATTGTGGGCATTTCCAGAAGAACTTTTTTTCCATATAGCCATCACCACAGGAGCTGACAGTGCTGTTCTGACACTGCTGTATACAGAATGAATGGCGTTTTGAGGTTGAAAAGTTGCCTTGCATGTATATGCTCATAGTTCTCTATCACTCCATTAAAAAAAACATTTACCTCGGGGGTATGTGACTCCTCTTGGTAAATCGTGTACTTTCATAATACAGCTAATATATCATACAGAATAAATTATAGATGAAAAAGAGATAGATATACGATCATTTAACAAAACAAAATGCAAAGAATGGGAGAAAATGTAAAGAAACAAAGTAAAACTGTCAAAATGTGTATGCCTCAGTGAGACTAGACCAAAGGCGAAAAAGTGTATAAAAAATTACAAAGGGTACTTTGAAACACCGATACATTGCTAGCATTGTGATTTAACACCACGTGAAAAACAACAACCAAGTAGTGTAATTTTCTCTGTAAATATATGTCCATATATATCACAATTTTATGTTCTAAACATAACAGCACCAGACATGATGACGCTCTTTTCCTGGTGTGATGTTATAAGATAGATACACACCAATACAATATTGAAATGCAGCAAACCCACATCAATTTCCCTGATAAAACTTGGAAAGAAAGGCTTTCTCCAGGGCTAAAGTGAAAACTTTCCCCACTTTCCCTGATCCAATTACCCAGCGACAAAACGCTTGTTCTCTTGCCAAAACCTAGTAAAGCCAAAACCGAAACAGGTAGACAGGAGGAAGAGAAGAACACAAAATAATAGTACATGAAGTAGAAGAGCAGCAGCAGCACAACACACTACAAGTCAAAAATACCAAATACATAATACAGAAAAGCCAGATACTAACTGACTGATAGTTATATCTTCCATCGTAATAGTAATGATAATGCACCATGTGCTAGCTAGGGTCCAAAATGAGAGTGCATGCAAGTAAATATGTACACTTTTTTGCCGATAATGTATTACCACCAAAGGCTTATCAACCACCGCACCATACCACTACCACCACTTCATTCTAATGCTCACACTTTGCTAACACGAGAATCGGAATCAGCTTGACAGCGTCGGACGGCGGATGAGATCTAGTGAAGCAGCCAAAACCATAGGTAAATGTATTCACTCCAGCGTTAGCATTTACTCTCGGTCCCTAGTTTTACGGAAGGAGAAAAAGTTAGAAAAAGAAAACTTGGTGGCAGGAATTTTCACTTGGAACCCAATTGGTAGGAAAAAAAGTCCTTTCGGATTATCTTTCGCTTGACATGCTCATGCTCATATACATAGACTAGAAAAAAGTAACACTACTAGTCGCAAACATATTCAGTCTGTTAAAAGGCTAATTTACTTATGAAACTATTTACTGTTGCAGTGGAGGAACGGGATGAAGATCCATTCAACTGGCTTTAGTGTGTAGTACATCACAAGCTTTTTAATTACTGTCAAGTCATTCAAGTTTCGTTTGGCACTTTTTTTCTTGGCGGATTACTCCGTCTTGCCATTTCCATTGGTAAAATATAATTCAACATGTCAATTTTTTTCTTTTTTTCTGCTTATTTGTACAGGAGGTTTGTCAGGAGAGGAATACCTGACAGCAACAACAACTCATGCTCACACGACGCAACCGGGCTTATATCCATCAACCTCTCGAAGTGCAATATTCTCACAAGCACAGCAAATACGGGCAGCTGCAGCAGCATCCGCGGCCGTTGCTACTGCCGCCTCAATCGTTAGTGGACACTCTTTACACTCTGGACACTCTGATCATGACTCCAATAATGACTCACAGGCCTCATACTCGGATGAACCATCTTCGAGGCTACCCCCACCACCTCCTCCTGCGGCACCAGCGCCAACACCTATGATGCCACCGACCCCTGTTCTCTACAGCATTCACGTACCTGAAGAACGAACGAGGTGTATCAGGCACGGCGGTGGCGGTGGTGGTGAGCTCCCTCCGAAATACGAGGAAGTTTGCTTTGATGTTTGATGACTGATTTTAGACCAAACAGCTATACTTGCTGTTCCACTAAAACTATTAATGGTACTACTACTCTACACTTCTCCGACTAATTTTACAAATACCAAACTTATATAGCAACTTATAGTAATGATAATGATAATACTTGACTAAGCTAACAACGTAACAAAAACGAGCAGCATATGATTACTTATGGGGAAACTACTTCCATCAAGTCTTGAATACTTCTGCATTAGAGTTAGATAACGACTTATCGTAAAACATCACATACAAATAGGTACATACAATATAGACTCGTCAACTATACCAATTACACATCATGTAAGTGAAGGCTTTAAATCAGTGCGAAATTATGAAATGCATACAATGAGCACTGTGAATTCAAGAATCTAGCAGGAGTTCTAAGTGGAGTTTATTGCTGTTCAGACATTTGTTATCAATGACAATGCTTCTATATTACATACATAAATGTGGTTTAGGGCGTCTTCTGGCACAGTAATGGCCCTACCATAAGCTTTCTCTACTTCAATAACATATTTGTGTGAAACGTTATCTTACCTTAACGTTGGTTAGAATTGACGATATATAATCACAACTGTTGCCAAATGAATGGATCAATGAATTTGACGGAAAAATTAACAACTTGAGACGGTTAAGCGACCCGGAACAGTGCTCAGAACCCCGTTACATTAGAGAAAGTTGAGAGAGATATGAGATGAAAAGATGGCTTTGTACACATATACACACATTAAAGATCATCACAGCCACAGCACTTGTAAAGCACTAGGCGAGGAAAAGTTGAAGTGATGACTTCGTCGTAGTCATAAAATAACCATTATAAGACTCTTCATTCCTTCGGTTTCTCTTCCCGAACCATGCCAAATTATTAACGCCAATGTAAGCGTATTCAACTTTACACTATTTTACGTGTGTGTGTACTTATTACTCGTTTATCGAATCGTGAGTGATCATAGAAAAAGGGCCAACTTTCAAGTGTTGGCGAAAACCACTTAAATAATCTTCGTTTATTATGCTTGCAATTTGCAATATGCTCTAAACTATTTTGAAATACTATATACCAATTACTACAGCAATCCTTTTATCATATGTTTTAGGATCGCCGATTTATCTTTAATCCAAAGGAAACCATATATGATGCTTCTTGTATTGTTAATTCAACCACTCTTTTTCTTACGTGGCGTAAATCACGCTGCATCAGCACTGTGCTGAAACGCCATGTCGCAGAAATTACCAATCTGTATAGGCACCACAGTAGAATACTTGTGCCGTAAATGACAAGTAGCGCAACGACGGGAGCAAATGATTAGATGAGAGTGAAGCGAGGCTTTTAAATTTCAAGCAACTTTGAGTAGAGCTCGCTGGAGGCACAAATCTCAAAAAATATAGAATCAATTGAAATGTTTGCCTAACTTGAGATCAAGGCAAAATTATGTCAAAAGAAAACTACCAAAGGTTTCTTTCGATGAAAGGTTGAATTCGTATTTGAATCCTGAAACGCCGTCTCGTACTGCCAAAACTGATTACAAAAATACATTTCGCTGCTTTTTAATCATTATTGAGTAAAAGGCACAAACGAAATAATATTATCTCTTTTTGAGATTTTAAATGTGTACATTCATTATTTCAGAATCTTTATATATATGACATTTTAAATACATTTACTTTAAATATTTATAATCAGATACTCAAACTCAAAGAAAAACTCAAAAGATGGAATTTGATGTAGTAATAACTTATTAGTGTTCTATAGAATACCCATGGGAAAATTTTACACAGGAAATTTTTCTAACGAACTATTTTAAGTAAATAAGAAACTCTCAGGTAACATTTGGATATTTTATACAATAGTTATTCATAAATAAACTATACTAATAGATATTAAAAGTATTATAGGATTAGTCACGCGTACTTTTTGTGGTACACAGAAGGTACTTTAAGTAAATAATAATATGATACTGGAGTAAATCTTATAGACTCACTAAGAACGAATATATATTACTATATAATGGGTTACTAAAATGTATTATTATTATTATTAGATTGCGATTATTTGCTCAAAGAAGCGCAAAACGTGAAGTTTTACTAGAGAAACGATAAACTTTCTTCTGAAAAGATTCTTCAGTTCTAAACATTTCTCCAGTAAGAGCACGAGTAATGATGAAAGCATCAGCGAATCAGAATGGAGGACAAGAAGGAAGAAAAATTTCTTGTCCTTGTCTCTACACTATTTCCCTTTTATAGTCCTTTCCATACGACCCCAAAAACGTATTTCATAGTTGCAATATCACTGCAAATCATCACTAAAAAGATTAATTTATATTTTATCTAATTTCCATGTTGCAGTTTTACACATAACTGACTTTACACAAAACCTGCCCTTTTCGAATCATTCTCTGTCACACAAACATATTGAAATGATTGATTTAGATTTAAGAATAGTTTTTTTTCACTAGCCTGTGAACTTAAAATACCTCCGAAACCAAACCACAATCATTAAAAGTCAATGAGCAAAATGATCTTTCTCTTGTAATTACACTAAGATACTTTATATACACACTAATTCAATGGAAGTGCCAACAAGGAATCCTATTCATTTTTTAGAACCAATTTACCTTACCTTCCGGTAAAAAAATGCTTTCACCAACAACCCTCCGAGTTTTGCTTAAATCTGGACCTAAAAACCACAGTGTTACTTAACACATTCAACTTGTTCATATTCCTGCAGTTAGACTATTTACCATATCTTTTAGTATGCCGTATACCATGACCATTATCGTATTTATATTTCAGAATTTTATGAATACAAACCATTTTTGCACGATTCGAAAAATTCAAGATCGAAGAAATAGAAGCAATATTTAAAAACTAGATTAAAGTAATTAGTGCACCTTACAAACAATGTTTCCAGTGGGTCTATTTTGAAAAATTAAATGAAAAACTCCACTAAAAGCTAATAGATGAACTAATCATAAGATTTTCCGTCATGCGTCAGGCCACAACCGAATTGGAAACATATCCTCCTTGTCTATTGACGAGATACTTAATGCGTTTTACATGTTCAACCTTTATAAGGAATATACAGGTTTCCCCTCTTTTAGAAAAAAAATATATCTAAGTTGAAAATCCTAGAAAACCATTTCAAACAAATTCTAATGCAGTTTGTGTGAAACGATTTTATCACCTACATATTTACTCAAGTAAACGCTATTCCTTTTGATATTCATGAATTCATTTTAGATAGATGCCTTACAGCTAAACTATAGCAACTGAACTACATGATGGTTAGTAGTTGAATTGGTGCACTATCCTCAATAGCAACATTAAGATAGTAAACTCAATTCTTTATCTCATTGAAAGCAAGCAAATGCAAATACACGATTGTCTAAGCAACGAAAGAATCCATCTAAATTACACGC
Source organism: Entomobrya nivalis (assembly GCA_034695485.1). Taxonomy (NCBI): domain Eukaryota; kingdom Metazoa; phylum Arthropoda; class Collembola; order Entomobryomorpha; family Entomobryidae; genus Entomobrya; species Entomobrya nivalis. The sequence goes on along the minus strand of JAQFZH010003810.1, from coordinate 5,897 downwards.
AAAAGTATTTATTAGAAGAAGATTACAATTTCCCCGTCAAATTTCCCATGATTGATAACGAAAGCAATAGAGTGGAAAATCGATACATTTATTATGTTTATCAGATACACAGATACATCCTCTTTGCTTGTTTAACGATATGTATTCCTAGAAAAAAAAGTAGCAAAAATACTTTCCTCTTGATTTCCTTTTCTCTTTACTTTTAAATGTGTTATGTATGTATGCACATTACATGTGCTTTGTATACACAAGCAGTTAAGAGAATGAATGTGTTTGTAAGTACGCACGTCCGTTTGTGAGGCTTCCTCTTGATTTGTTTGAAAATCGAATCATTTATACACACATAAATAGCATAACCACCTACTTTTTTCTGCAAACACACAGAGAAATACAGAGTACTTACTGAATGTTTTGTGTACGTTGCTTTCTTCTTCCTCTTTGTCGTTTGCTACAATGTTCTTTTTTTCCTCTTTCATCTTTTTCCATTGAAATGCATATCAGTTTCGGTTGGTATGTTTCTCTAGTATTGCCAAGACCAAGTAGAAGAGAACTTTAGTGAAAAAAGGAAAGCAGAGAGAAAAAAGAATGGAAATGAAAGAATACAGTAGCGTGAATTCACGTATATTTTTATTATTTCTTATACATGACAGAAAATTTTGAGAAAGCTTTCAACGTATCAACAAGACTCGTGTGTACACAATGTGTTCTGCATTTTTATTTTTTTGACTTTGCGACCCTTTCAACATTTACACATTATGATTATTAAGTTCCAGCTATCCAATGGAACTTCTTGACATTGTAAAAAGAAAAGTGTCCACATGTCTGACAGCTTAAATTCACAATAACGACTAGTCAGGTTTTGACCAAGCTGTGCACACACGCAGACACAGGTATACTGCGGCCTGAAAATCAAACCACCTGGGATGTTTACATGCTACAATTGACTTCAATCGCTTTTAACAAACAACAGACTTTATATCAAAGCCCACAAATAAAAAATACAAGGATTTTTTAATGTTTGAAGACTTACTTTTTAATGCATGTTGAATTTTTTTTTTTGATCTGGTCAAGAAATTTATTTTTTAAGATCTAAATGATCGAGCTAAAAATACATTTTTTGGATCTTGTGTATACTTGGTTTACCGAGTTATCTTTACCATTAGTTGCATGGAGCTCTTTTGTAAGAAAAGAAATATGGCTAGTGTTTTATGTGTCTTTGATATTGTTTATGTTAAGACGAGAAAGCTGTACTGTTTTGCTGAGCATTTGATCTTGACCATATTGAAATTTTCGACCTTAATGTTGGAGAATATCAAACATGAATTACCTTTTGACTGATTGATAAAAAACATTTTTCCATTTTTGAAAATAGTGTGCACTGTTACTGTATCAAAAACTTGCAACCGTACCTTTTGCCTATGCCACCTGCAATGCAAACTATATCATCACCCTTTTCAAAAATACCCCTCGAGCTTTTAATTTCTTTGGAAACAATTTTTGATATTTTCATTTAAATCTAAAAGTTAATCAAAGCTAATTTAACAACAACCTCCAGGTGGAAAGCTGTGTTCAAATAGCATGTTTTAGAGCCAGCACTTAAGCATAAAACTGCCCTTCTCACAGTTTAAATATACATAACTTAAAAGTTTGCATGATTTTTTAAAACTTTTATGTAAAAGTATCTACACTTGTATCCAACTACATATGTACGTTTATCCAAATGTACAAAAAGTGAAAACAACCAAAATCTTTAAAGCGGATCTCTCAAAGACTTTTTTGAAACCACAATGACATTTTACATTAAAAATTCCAATTGCCTGCTAAAAGAGGTTTGTGAGCGAATATGCATGATTTCTCACGGAGATTTATAACCTAATAGCGTTTTTGCGTATTTAGTCGTAAAAACAGGCGCTTTTCAAAATAAAAAGAATTTCCCACGAAGTATTTTTCCTAGGAAAAAGGCAATGTTTTTTTCCAGCATAGTATCTCGTAAAACAGACCAAATTTCAGTCATATTTTAGAAAGCTCCAAGTTTCATCATTTTACACACGTATGAATTATTACCTATTTAGTACCGCACATATGATATGATAACGATAACTTTATACCTAAAAATTTATCTGTAAATATATGGCTCTTCCGACAGTAATAGTTTACAATTCAGGTACTTTATGAAACATTCACATTCGTCAGACACATTCTGTGATTCCGGAGATTTTTTATCCCACAGACTATTTCTGTGTATTCAAACATGCACTTTGATCTCATAATGTTTGTACATTAGGGCACCTACGTAAAGTAAATCCATTAAAATCATCAAAGCTAATGTTGATGAATACAGGAAAGAGCATAAAAATATAATAATATATGTGTGTATTCATTCAGTCATGCCTATATATTCTACATTACAACGAATGGAAATCGTACAGTGAGCTACAATAATGCTACAACTTGTTAGTAAAAGGCATATTCATTTTATTGCTAAAACTTGACTTTTTCAACGCACGGCATGCTTTTCTAATCATGCACAAGTTAGAACAGAGAGCCTAAAAATGTTTTCTTTTACATGGCAACAAAGAGCAAAAAAAACTTTTACTCAGTTTTTCACATCTCTATGAATTTTGTAGTCGGGTAGTTCTCCAGAAACCTTTAGAATTTTTAAGGGCCAATTTTTTATTTGCATATAAGTTGACATTCATATATGAACATTAAAAGGTGCTCAGTTCTCTCTGCCTTTACATGTATTGCTCCTGAATAAATACCAACGCAAATAATATTTTATCTCGCGTCATCTCTCTGTAGCACAGTGTTACTTTGTGAGCAACGTTAGTTGATCTGTGCTAATCTCATTGTGTAAAAAATATATAATCCTCTTCTAGTCGTGTCTACGTCGTGTTTCTATTTTTTATTACAGTTTCTATCTTCATCTTATTATACCATGTACAAAATGCACGATATATTTTTTCTACTTCCCATTTTATAATGAAAAAAAAAACCAGCTAGCATGCTTGAATGCCATAAAGACCTCATCTTGTAGGGCCACAATCAGAAATGACGGGACCGTATTAGCGTTAATACCTCTAGAATGACCCAACGTATTCCATAATATTTCACTTCAACAATTTTCAAATTAATCCCTATCCAAAAAAATGTCAGGAAACAGTAGCTGTATACTTAAATATGTATACTCACTGAATTTTTATAACGTGTAATCTTTTAGAATTATAAATGAATATATACACACGTGTTCTCTTCGCAGTTATACAATATTTACACGATGAAAAATAATACATTATAAAAAACGTTCTCTTTGATTATCTCGTACCTTTATACTTAAACACATTTGTGCATAAATAGTTTGTACATCCCTCTTCTAAGATCTGCACCTTTAGTTCGAAAAAAAGTTAAAAACACAATGTTTGTCCTTTAAAATTCTCCAACCACCTTTACAGATGTTTTCCCGTTGCATCTCATTCGTCCAAAATCATCACAACACAACGGTAACACAAATTTGCTACAAAAACTCAACAGTATTGAGAAACAGAAACATCAGTTTATAAATTCACAACAAAATTATCATACGTAATTTGTCATTATTTTCATGTGTGTGTAAATGATCTTAATACAACACACAACACTCCTACATAAATATATGTAAAGTATAAGTTTTCAAATGTGGTAGGACATTAACATTGATGGTGAACATCAACTTGCAAGGGAGGCATATATGTTCTAGCCTTCCAGTCCCATTAAAAACTATGTCAGAATACGAATTAGAATGTAGAACAAATGAGAAGTGAACGATATTTGGTGTCCATTTACAATTATTTTCAAATTAATAAAATTGTATTCACAGCAGCGTGGGGTATAGATATCCTGCTTTGGGCACAGCTTTTTTACTCCTATATATCAAAGTCATCAAACACATACATGTTTGTACAAAACATGGATTCGGAAGGTTAGAATAAATGTATCTCCTTTGTTAGCAAAATAGATGAAATTTCTAAGCTTTAAACTAATAAGCTATCAAATTATGTCAGAGGTACAATCATGAGCATCGAATTTCGATGATCGCTATGGTGTTACTAATATTTTATACTCATGTCACAAAAATACCGATAAACTTCTGTAGTGTTCATAATAAACATACTGACTAATTTTTAATGGATTTAGAAAGTGATAACGAACATTGAGCAAAAAAAAATGAAAATATATTAAATGTCACACTAACCAAGTACGAGTGTTGTTTGTAATACAAGTGTTGAATGACTAGACATACTATATAATGTAAAATTGTTGTAAGTTTTAGAATGATGTTTGCATACCCATCTTTAGCAAATACTCATATGAATCTTTTTGCTAATTAAGAATTGAATTCGTTTTTCATACTAACTTAAATGAACAATTAAATATAAACCATAACAATTCTACACTGCTTCACTTGACTAATTGAAAGTACATGATGTAAATTTAAAGTGAAAGTTTTCTTATAACAATAACTATATACTTGTTATTTGTAAAACGTACTAGAATATTTATTAACAGTTTTTCCCAGGAAATAATATTTCACTATCGAAAATTAATATAATTGCAGGAATATTTAATCAAAACGTACATAAATATAAATGCAGTTTTGGAAGACTACATTGTACACACATAAGTCTAACTAGAAATCAAATCTACTATGCAATTGCGATAAATGAGTGTAAATAACAAAATAAATTACTATATAAATTTGTTAATTGTACTTCACAACAAAAAAACGTTGCCCACCAAACAAAACCGTGTGTGCATTTAGACAAAATATTATTGTACCATTTTAACATTATTATATATATGGTTGTGATTTTAATTTATAAAAAAATAAATACACGAAATTATATACAATGTAAACATAAGTTGAATGCTACTCAAAATTACTACGATATGCATATTTCGCAATCCATCCATACGTTGCTTAATCTGCTATCATACCAGAAACTCACCTTGAAATTTAGATTGAAACGGAACACAAGAGTGATTTGAGTGAAGGGCTTATGATGAAGTTGACGATCGAGGTAAGTAAACAAAAACCCACCACATACGACAATCAACTCTCTGCTAAAATGCAATAGATTGAAATACATATATTGCTTGATTGAATAAATATATTGCTGTTCTGTTCATTTCATACAAGAGGCGAGAGAAACATTTTTCCTCATGTGTAAACAAAATCAGGTCCTTTGTTTACGAAATGTTTTACACATGGAGAAATTTGATAAATGAAAGTCAAACAGGTGGAAGTCTATGAAAATATTTTTGACAGCCTATGATCCCCTATTCTTCTTCCCACTTTGTCAAAACGGATAGGTTCAAAAATAATGAACTCTAGTGGCTTGATGAATGAAGGCTTGTGCTTGTGTACACCTGTACATTATGAATTCATCATACTTTCGACAGTCTCGACAACTTTCGCAAAAAAACCTATGTACTCTTCATAAATATATGGATGTACGAAAAAGTACCAAAGTACTTATGAAATAAGCATAAGCATAAACCTTGTAATCCCAATCTGAAATATTATGGATCGTCGTTCTAGGAGGATGCAGAGAGGCACACACGGTTGTTACAAAAAAATGATGCCATACTTTACAAGAATTTAATGAAATTGGAAGGGGATGAAAGGAGGAGATTATTGTTCCCTTTCTTCCATAGACTACAACAGTATAGCAAATCCATGACATTAATCCTCAACTTATACTCACCATTCAACCAAGCATGCATTGATGCTCAGAATGTAACTAATATTTCTGGTTTCTCATAAAAATACATCCGCTGTTTTCATGAAAGCCATGCACATACAACATACCTGTTCTTCAGAAATCCATGTCTCGTTCACTTCCACATGAATTACAGTC
>JAQFZH010003809.1:0-13129 GCA_034695485.1 Entomobrya nivalis | reverse complement strand
ATGTTTCCTGAAAAGATGAATGTATTTAAGTGAAGTGGAAGTTGAATTTCTAATGCAGAGGGTTCTATAGTCCTTAACACAAACTTAAAAAATCCATTACAGCTGTATGTATTTGTTATATAATATACAGACAATAAAACTTAATTAGATATTTTGGTTTTGCTTTGGCGAATTGTCAGATTTGACTGATTACTTTAGTTTTATTGGTAATGGGCGAGTCAAATGGGCCACGATTTAAAGCTTTTTGCTGTACTTTTTGCTCCTTTTGAAGAGAAACTGTAACACAATAAATGTAAAATAATCAATAAACATTGGTTCACTGTCTAAAATTATCTTAATTGAAAATGAGTTGCATATCTGAGAAAAGTTTCCATATTTTCAAGTTCAGTTTAATTTTGAAGTTAAGAATTTTGAGGTTGAAGTAAATTCACTATGCATTCTCAGCTGTTTGTGAAGAACTATGGGTCTTCTTTGAAAGCGGCTGAATACTGCTATTATTAGCTTGCCGGGTTAGTGTTCCTTGCATGCGCACTTTGGCCTGAGTGTCATTGGTCTTTTGTTTGTGGTCAGGCTCGTAAGATGTCAACCGTCCGTATGGTCCCGCCCGCATGCAAACCACACACTGCTGTCACAACTGCAAATATTCCAAAGTTAAGCGCAAGAGAGTTGTGAGTACTGTGTACTGGGGCTTCTATCTCACAGCAGGTTAAACAAATACAGTATCTGCCGAAATGCTGATATAATCTGATATGATATGATGTGGAATTCTTGTTCAGAATAAAATGCAAGTAAACCTAACAAAGATCTTTGATTTGTTATAACGTTGACAAATATCTACTACAGCTGTTACCCCTTGGGATGTGTCACACTTTGACATACGGCATAAATAAAATTCCAAAATGCTCAAATAATTTTACACCATCAAATAATTGTAAAAATTTACTTCATAACTACAATTATAACCATCATGTACAAAAACTTAAAATCAAGATGATGTGAACAAATAGAGCTCTGTGAATATTTTTTTACGTTTTTCAATATATGTACAATACCCGTCAATACTATTGATATTTGTTTGTTTATAGAATCTACTAAAATCTAGAAAACCTTGACCAATTGACTGTAGAAACAGGTTTAAAGACAACACGTTACTACACTTAATATTAGGAAGCTTATTGAGTTGTAATTGACGAATATTTTAACCTTAAAATGTTCTTCAATTAACCTCATTAAACGTCAACTATCATAATTAAGTTTTGAAGTGCTTTACAGTAAAATATTCATATTGCTCTTTCCTTGTAAGTGCACTCACAATCAGTCAAACAAACGAAATAAATTGACAAATTCTAAGAACCAGTCATCAAATTTAATATGTCGAATCTTTCACCACTAAATCTCGCTGCAATTCCTTCAATTTCTCAGCCATCTTGTAAAAGTGTACTAGTAAAACATGTACTTTCACACTTCGTACTGTCTCCACCATATGTGGGCAATGTGGGCATCTATATTTCACTTTCTTGCTTACAGATCCCTTCATATTATCAAATTTGCTAAGTTCCTTTGAAAGCAAATGTTTCACAAGGAGTGAAAACTGAGTGGCTGTCACAAGCTCTGATTTAACCGACACAAAAAAGTGTTCAGGATGATGCAATGCTTCATGTCGACTAAGGTTGTAATTTGACCCAATTTGTACACCGCAAATAGTACAGTCCACATGTTTTCCTGCAGTTGCATCACGATTTAGTCGGCGAACTAAAGACGGACAATATTTTGATGTGCCCCCATGTCTAAACCTTGCTAATTCCAATTTAATGTCACTGAAGGTTTTACGACTATTTCTAACTTCGTTCAATCTTTCAACTATGGTGTTTTTATGCCTTGAAATCAAATGGGATTTGGCTTCAGTTCGATGATGAAGCAATTTTAGACAAATTTGACACTTGTATTTGAGCATCTTTTTGTTTTCGGCTGAAGTTGGACCAAATGTCAACTTCACAAATTGCTGTTCCACTTGTTTTTCTACTGCATATCTAACATATGTTCTAAACGTTTCATCATCTTCATTTTCGAGTTTAGAGTCCTGTATAAATATTTCGGCATGACTAGTTGTCTTATGTCTTTGTACTAGAAAACTATCCTTAAAATATTTAGAACACACTGAACAAACGTGACGACTAGTGATTGACCCTTTATTTGGTAGACGGCCACTTTTGAAACTATTCCTTCTTTGCAACTCCATCAATTTTTCTTTGATAACCGAGCTATGATGTTGAATCAAATGTACTTTTACACTTCGTCTTTCAACGAGTAGCTTAGGAATGTAGCAGTGAGGACACTTGTATTTTGATTCGACGCTTGTGAATTCATCAATAGTTTTCTCAATTAAATCATCAAGATAAGTTTTGAATTGGTTGGTTGTCATAGAGCATGGTTTAATCGACGAAAAATATTTTTCTACATGTTTAACGATGTTATGTTGATCAAGTGTAAATTTAGCACCAAAACTTTGAGCGCATAAGGTACAGTTCAATTTGTCTGAAGAATGTTTTACAGGAGTAAGTTCATTTTGGTATTTCTGGGCGGAAGTTGTAGCTGATGTAGCTATTGGTATTATAATTTGATGCGAGATATCGTTGTCTACTTCATTTGGTGCATCTTTAAAAAACGATAAATATTTAATGATAAAATGAAATTCGAATAAAAAGATTGTGTATCTTAAAACGTACCCAAATGAGCTTTTACGGTGGTTCCATCATCGTCATCAGATAGTATCATGGGTTCATCAAGATTTATGGGTGAAAATACTCGTGGAATAAAATCTGAAGTTACACATTTAAGTTTCAATCAGTTAGTTTCCTCATTTAGAACTAGTACATGGTAAAATATTGTACTGGATTGCTAAAGTTGCAAAGCTCGTATGAGAATATATTTTTTACCTTGCATATGTTCAAGCTTTGGCGGTGAATCATCCGAAATCACAGGTGATAGGTTAACTCGTGGAATGGGTGCAGTAGTCATTTTGATCTGATATGCTTGAATATTATTCTTCAATGTTTTTCTAAATTCGATTAATTTGGTAGCATCATGTGATTCTAGTTCGGAGGATTGGTCTTCGAATTGTTTAACTTTAAGTAACACTTTATCTGCATTTTGCATAGTATCCCATAATTTACTAATTTCAAAATCAAGTCGTAACTCTAGTTCCTTGATGCTTTGGTAGAAGTTGCAAAAGTTTTGTGTAATCACTTCGCAGTTTTTACATATTTTAACGTAATCGAACGACGTGTCACTATTGGTAAATCTGTGTAATGATTGATGCACTTCTGAAAATAAAGTTGGTTCGGGATTACCACAACCACTTAGTTTGAATAAATGTCGGGAAATTAAGGTAATAAATTTGTGTGAAATACTGCTGCTGTTGTCGTAACTTGAGTCATTGCAGTGGTTACTTGTTTTGTAGCATAGAGTACATAAACTTTGTTCACTATTTTTAAAAGATTCCATCTTGAAAATGTCAAGAATTTAAATATGTGTCAGATTTAAAAAAAATGAAACAACTTTTAATGTCTTTTTTTAAATTTGTGGACAAAACAATTTTCTTTATTGTAAGACATTCAGTGAAGACCAAGTATAAACGGAGCACTTAAGAGCAAGGCTGTTGGTTAAGTAAAATACAATCGCCAAGATGTATCGAATAGGAAGTTTCTGTGGGTAATCGTTGCGCTTGGTTTATGTGCATCCTGTATGCATTGAATAATCAGTATTTACTCGAGTGAAAATTAAAATTACACGTAAAGATACTTGAAGAGTCCAATATTTGAGGATGAGTAAAACATAAGGATTGTATACATATTTATTGCATGCGCTTACAATACATACATATACATGTGTACCTTACAATATGTGTAGCATAAGACTTTACAATGCTTAATCCAGAATAAAATGCATGCAACAATACGTCCTGCTCTGTAAAACAACTAAACCATATAATGCTACAACTTATGCTTGTACTTGTGACAATAGTATTCATGATAATAGAGTTTTAACACTATCTTAATGCAGTATTTATCATGTCATTACTCATGTTTTAATAAATTACATTTTTGCAATATTTGACAATGGTTGTATAATATTTCACTTAACTTAGTATAGAGTTAACTTTATTAGTTATATTCCACTAATATCTACTGTGTATCGTCGAGGTAACGTCCTAGGCACATTTTTTGTTTGTCTCCACATATTTAAAACTTACTTGAATCTGTAATATGGTTTATTTGATTTATTCTACAATATATACCAATTTTGGTGAATTAGGTAAGCTTATTGTTTTAAATTGTGATGCATTATATACCAAAAACTGGGTTTTTGGCTAAGCTATTTCGATGTGCTTTGCTGTTGTCGATTCTTTAAAATGTGCAGTTTATATAATCAAATGAGAAATATTTTTTTAAAGAAGGCTTACTATGATTTATGTATTTTGGGTTTCTGATTGTTGCAATTGCTTTAATGTGACTAGTATTGTTGTAAACTAGATTGAAGTACCTAATTCTTTACATTCAGCCCTGAAGACGTGTACCTGATTATCCGTGTGAACTGCCGGCCTTTTTTGGCCAGACCACAAGTACATAACCAAGAAGGAAGATAAAACAAGTTGACTGAAATGGCCTTTTTAGGGAAAACGAAGTAAATAGTTATGTTACTTAGTAGACAAAGTAAAAATAATGTGGAGTATTGTTGTTTGTGTGTAAGCTTCAATGACATGGAAAAGAAATTGATGATAATGCTGCTGGTGATGCTCTTGGTCAGGATGCTCAACACACAAACAAACTTGCTCATTTTGATCTGAAGATGATGATGTAGATGATTTTACCTTTCTGCTTATGTGTATAAACGTAGAAATGCTTATATTATGGCTTCCTTCGCATGTATTGTTGTGTGTGCTTACACCTGGCAATCATAATTATCAAGGACCAAATGATACCTGAGAACTTCTCTACCTTTTTTCTACCTATTGGAAAATGGATTTTAACTAAAGGGTTAAATTTGTAGACACATCCAATAGTACAACGGGGTGCATTAGAAAACTTTTCTTGTTGGTTTATGTTATTGTTATGTTGGTATGGATTCTCACATTATTTATATTCCAGTGTGCAGAGATATATTACATATAGCGACACAATACATATTCTCAAATCAAGGGTGCACTGGTGTTATTTGTAAATAAGTTGGTTGGAGTGTGTTCATATTTTTACATCATTGAACTCACACTTGTAAAGTCACTAAGTCACACTATTTTATTTTTTAAATTGAATTTTAAACGAAGTGGATTTGATTTCTTGATTGGTTTTGAGTTGTGAAAGCATTTGTTCTAAATTAAATAATTTTTCGTTGTAGATTTTCTTCAGTGATTGAAAGTACACGTGTCTGCTCATACGAGTTTTGTTGTTAGAATATTATTATAACTAAAGTTTAAGTTAAGTAATATTATATTTGTCAAATCTTTTTCACTAATTCTTGAGCAAAATTTGAAGCTTTTGAAAATGAAGATGTCAGATGTTGTAGCAAGGCTTTCCGGGTTGGGATCAATTTTATTGTATTTAGTGTGTATAAGCATATATGTAGACAAAAATGACTACAAGTTTTCAAACTTTTCCAAAGACATGATTTTTGCAATGAAATATTTCGCACCGATAGGTTTGTGTGCTGTGGTTTGTGTTTTTATTTTTAAACAATTTCGTCAACGTGCCTAAAACTTTTAGTTCGATTGATTTATATGTATTAATAGTTTACCTTGACTTTGTTCACGAAACGATTATCTTCTGTACATAATGTTAAACATAATAAGTAACTACAAAAAAGTAACTTGTGATATTCGCAAACACCTAGAACTCGAGCACCTTAGGTGATTAGATGAACTGGTTTATTTTAAGGGAGGGAAGGCCCACATAATTTATTTAATAAACTGGAATCAATTCGAAATTACTACTACTAAAATTAAGGTATGTTTTTTCATTTGAGAAGGTGTTTCCATTCCTTATCAAATTTAATTTTAAAAACAAATATTTAGTTGAGTGTATTTAAACTATATTTAATTTTTGTTTCTTAAACATCGTATTTACTATTTGGATTGGAATTTACTAGGATAACATTATAGTTAAAATCCAGTTCCTGGACCCGTTTGGAGGAGCCATTATTTTTCCAATGGAGTGGCTTATGAAATACTGATGACATACAGACCCGATAATAAATGTTAGATGGCCAGGGAACTAAACTTATGTTTATACTTATAAACATAATATACAACTCATTCATTATAACATATAAAATAGCTGTTAATTTATTTGAAGTGTAATGTATTTGGTTAAAGTTAATTTAAATTCGAAACCCATATAGTTGTAACAAAGCTAAATCAATTGAAAACTCTTTTATGTCTTCAATAAAATAATGTCCTAAAACGGCATATCATCATAGATTGCGACTTAAATTTATATAATATCGCGAAATGCTTTATTTATTTGAATAATTCTTTTGGTTGTACCTCATCATTTCTATTTACTATATTATAGCCAATAATTTTATCCATCGCTTTTAAATATATTTTTTTGTTATAAATATTTGTAAAAATGTAATATTATACTAAAATTTCATTTTTCGTTTTTTGTTGTGCTCGTGAAAAAGATAACGGCTAGTTATCGAAAATTTGAGCTAAAAATATTAAATCAATTCCTTATAACCATAAAAATGACTACTCAATATATTTTTTACCAACATTTGCCTTTCTTAAGAAATAAAGTGCACAATACATTCGTGTAAACAATGAAAAAGCTGACAATAATTTGCATTTTAAATTTTCTATGAACATCGAAATTGCATCAATTTACCAGTTTCTTACATAAATTTTATGGATTTTGTCATAATTCAGACCGTTGATAAAAGGCACTTTCACTAAATACTGTACTTTTGAATGCAAGACCAATGATCATAGAAAATGTGGTCTCATGTCAATAAATTTGAATAACATAGTCATATTTTTGGCTGCTAAACATATTCATTCACAAAACACAACAAAAAACATCTCACTATCTGAATCTATCAAGTACAGACTGCATTTCCCCCTATGCTTCTTGATACTAGTTTACTGCTACTGATACCATAGCTTGTAAAAATGGTTTGTGACAGGTTGACTTTTATAAACCGAGACACCCAACATATTAATCACGTTTGTTTATCCTCGTATGACTTCACAAATTAAATAACAAGATTTATGTTAACAAAAATGAGTTACGTTTTATATGCACTATCGAAACAGAAGTTGGCAATCATGATAGCCATGGAATGTTTATGAAAAACCACAGCTAAACAGCAAAAGCGTTTGAGTTATTTTTACAGATGACTCTTTACACTCTGGTCTGGTGGTTACTTTTTATTTGCTGATACAATTTAATCGTAGTGAAATGATCGCATTTAAAACCGTTTATGTTTTTGATGCAACGTAAAGGATGATACTTGCCTAAAATAATATGTATGTTTAATTTCTCGTTGCTTCAAAAAAATAAAATGAATTTAATAAATATGTTTTTGAATTTTTTTTCAAACTATGGTTTATTTATACCAATTGGTAAGTAAATTTACATTAATTTTTGTTGGTATCACAACTACTACACTGATTTTTATTTCGGGTTGATGCTATTTATGAATTTGCAAAAAGGCCATTTCTATTATTTAAATTTGTACATAATCATAAGCCACGAAAACATTTAACGACTTTTTCATATTAAGTTTAGTTAATTGATTAAATTAGGCAATCAAATGATTTCAATTGGTACGGTAGCTGGTGAATTTACAGATAATAGAAATACTGATATGTATCTTAGCAAAGTTATTGGACAAAAATCGGAATATAAAAACAGCACAACCACAACAAACATAGGTTTTTGATTTACAAGAAAACTCCACTCGATTATTATATATACCTTATCAAGTTAAACAATAACTTTCACTGACTCGTTTTGCTGTTTACTCTATTTTGTGATATGAGTTGGAGTGTTATAATTTTTGTTTGCTAATACCACGACTTACTACAAATGATAGGGGCACTCTAACTTTGATACTTTTACATCATCAAGTACTATTCCAGCATCCGATTAGTCATCACCTTGAGAGAAATTTGGAAATCGGGCAAGTGGATAACATTTCGGATGACAAGTTTAAAGAGCATTTAGGTAACTTATTTTAAAATAAATGTTGTTGACGTTGGGAATTGGCAAATGTCGATATTGTGAGGAAAATTGTTGGCCAAATGTCATTTGATTCTGAAGCATTTCCAATTTCTACCAAGATAAGATGGTTGTATTGGAAGATAAGTTTGGGAAAATGTATTTCATCGCATGAGATGCCCTTGAAGCAGAGTTTCCAAGCTTATCAGAATGAGCGAAGAAAGAAATCCTATCCAACGTTGAGTTTATCGAGTGACCTAAGCATGACCTTGACCAACCCTACTCAATAAAAATGGAGCACACCAGCAGTTATTTCTCAGTCGATGACGGTAAATAATTTATTCATGACATCAATTAAAAGTACAGTTTTACTAATTTAAATTGCTTATTTAATTTAATTAATCACTAAATAAATATCAGTAACAATTTAATTTTTCAGGGTTCGATCAAAATGAACCAGGAATGGAGGAGGAGGACTTCCTAACAGGAAGATAGTTCGAACGAGGAGAGACTGATACAAACCGGAAGTACAAATGAAAATGACATGACCCAGCTGGGGTCTGTATAATATGTCAGAAAAGCCTCTTGGAGTGTTATCTCTTGTCGAAAAATGCTTGTCGAAATTTTACTAGTCGAAATGAAAACAGCCAATTTACTAGTCGAAAAGAAGTAGCCGAAACATAACTGGTAAAATTATATTAGTAGAATTATTTTAGAAGAATATCACAAATATGAAATTATCTCATGAATTAAGGTATGATCATAAACAATATTTTAGTTTTATCTTTTGCAGCTGTAAGTTTCAATGGTATGTGGGTTTCCTTTTTTGTTCTTGGTTTTGTCAACCATGCTGTAATGTATGTTTAGTCAAACCTATAGACATTATTGCTAGTACACGGAATATATATGAGTTGCCATTTCTTTAGGGATAATATCTAAGTGTTCCGTTTCGAATTTACGAAAATGGCCATCAATCATTTCAAGTGTACGCATCTTCGAACGATAAATTTATTGGCGTTTCTGGGAATTGCTTGTACCCACAACTTACGTGTCCATAGTTAAAAATGAATACTACTGAGAAAAAATGAAACTGCGAGACAATATTTTTTAAGGCAAAACGAATATTTGCATGTTCAGAAAAAGTTCCACTTAAATGCAATTTCGACAAGTAAACCATAGCAAACCACATTCGACTAATGGAAATTCGACAAAAAATATTTTTTCGACAAGCAGATTTCGACTATAGTTTTTCGACAAGAGGTAACACTCCAAGAGGCGTTTCTGACATATTATCGGCACTCGACCACGGCCACTAACACCTCAGTTAAAAGAAAAGGACAGAAGAACAGGACAGGACTAAAAGAAAGAAATACTGCAAGCTAACGAAAATTTAGTTAAAGAACAATGAATCTTTTTCTTGTTACCGTTTCTGTAATACTGATAATCCGATTTCTCGAAACCAGTCAACCTTATAGTCTGTAACTTTGGAAATAGTATCCAAATAAATGATTTCAATAGAATGTTCCCATCATACCCTAAAATTTGAATAGTTGGATGAGTATTTCTTGTAAAGAAATGTTTTTCAGTTTTCTTCCTTTCAATCCAGCTGACTGATTTTGAAATAGAAAGTACTTCCAAAGATTCCGTTAATCCCAAAAGAAAATCAAAGCTTGATTCATTTCTCACAGTTAAATCAAGTCTTTTAATTTTAGGCAGATTTAATCTGCATCTTAAAGAATCTTTAGAAATTTTGTTAATTTCTTCATCTCCAAATTCCTCCGGAAGAGAAATATGCAACTCTTCCAATGTTTCTCCAAAATTTGCAGATAAAATACCAAATAATTCACACCACCTCATGGACTCATTTATTACTCGAGTAGACAATAGATGCAAAGTTTTTAATGGCCACTTAGCTGAACTACATCCTTCCACTTTTGCTGTTTCTCTGCCTGACGATTTCAAAGTGTTTTGATTTTCAATCATTTGGCGAAAATCAACGCATTTCAAAGTTTGATGAACAATCAGAGTGGTAACGTGAGTGTTTTCTTGAAGGAATAAGTCACAAATTTGTGGATCAACGAAGTGAAGTGTCAGGCTTTGCAAATTTGCAAAATGTGGTCGAGATTTCCATGCATTAAATTTTGGATACAAAAGTTGTCCTCCATGAATCATTAAATTTCTCACGTTTGGAATATACCATAAAACTTCTAATAGTTTTAGATAAACTTCTTGTGGCGAAAAGTTATCGAAATGAGGTGACATAATGAATCCACAGCTATAAATGTGATCGCCAAATGTTTGAAAAAGTTGAAATATTTTGTAAAATACTTCTGGTGGTATAATGTCAGGTGTTTCCACTGGTGGCACTTTTATAACTACGGTCTCTCCGAAAAAAGGATTACTTTGAGAGTCGGTAAATTTTTCCATAAATTTGTCAATTTTGTTCATGGATGAAAATTCGTAAGATTTTGAGATGATGTGAAATACTGCATATTTCTTTGGATTTTCCGTGCTTAAACACCACTCTGGATTTATTTGATTAGCTAGCTCAACAACAGCTTTGTTCCAGGACTGGCATACTAAACGACAGTTTAAAATTAGAGACTTCACTTCAGCTTCGTGTTTCCATTGGTGACTAATGTTACCGGTGTAGCAAAAATGGTTTCCGAGAAGACGGAGAATGATAACTTGAAATACGTCTCGGAAGAGAAAGTGAACTCGTTTTTGTAGTAATAACTGTCTGAAAAATGGCGAAGAGTTGATGAGGTTCTGCAAATGGTTGCTGTCGTGTAGGTGGTCAATAATACGATACCATACCTAAATAAATAAATGGACATTTGTTTGTTTTACAGCAAAATACATATCATATTTATCTAAATATTATAAGTTCACTTACCAGTTCTGGAAAAATATTGAGGTGTTCAGTTTCTCTGATTAGGTGACTATTATCCACTTGACTGTCCACCACTGTCATGTTCGATGTTTCCTGGGTTACAGCGGCCTTCCTACTTAATATGACAATACACATGGTGGTTATAAATGGAAACCAATGGGTAAATTTGACAGCTTACAAAATGAGGTTTTTTGATAAATCCAACCTTTTTCCGAATACCTTGAACATTGTGAACATTATAAATTTACTCTCCACTCTCTAAAAAATACTGTGTATTATTATAAATTTACTTTGATTAAAAAACTTAGTGACTGGAATTATTTTTTACCAAAATAGGAGAAGAAAGTGAAAGCAACTTTGAGCACATCAGCTGTATTTTGTGTTATGACGATCTCAGGCAGAAATTTCTCCTACATGACGTGTTCCTGTACATAAGTCAGAAGAAGATCAGTGCAGTGTGGTTGAGTCAAGATGTGAAAGCCAACGGGAGATATTGCGTAATCAACATACGTCAAAGCCTACGTAAACAAAAAAAATATCGCTTTTATCTGTTGAGCTATGTATCTTACTCCCACGCAAGCAAGTTATTTTGTGGTTATGTCTGTTCTCTTAAAACGCGTGGGAGAAACTATACACATAAATTACTTCTTTCCCTTCTGACGACAGTATGTGTGACACATTTATCCAATGGTGAAAAGTTATTCAACTTATTGCGGATGTCAATGCATTCGCTAAATAAAATTTGTGGGTATTTATAACTTTACAACAATTGTGATTTCATCAGCCACGCCCAAACTTTATGAATTTTCTCCGCAAAATAAATATTAGTACACCGGCCAACCTCGTAAATTGCATAATCCACGCTTAAATACTTTTTACGTTTTACGGATAGTCATTTTATTTTAAATGAACTGTAAAATAAGCCATTTATTAAACTGTAAAACTAATACATGTAGTTACTCACGTCAAAACGATTTAATGGCTCAAATATTCGTTTAAATTATAAGTTGCTATAACACGTAAATGGTAAACATGTGCTGTATAAAAATATAATTGTTTTTTTATTACACAAATTCCATTTATCGATTGTCCGACGTTTCGCCAAAACGATCAAGTGTCATTGAAAAATCAATAACAACTCAAACATAATTTCACAAATGTGCAATGTTAGTATTGCACACAAACAAGAAAACACGTAAAAATTAAACCGACGACCTACATTTTTAATTCAAAATAATAAAAGTCAGGAACAGATTTATTTCCATTTATATCGTCCGGTAATTGAAATAATCTCAAAAGTGCTTACATTCGCCAATGTTAAATTAGTAAATTGGATAAATGTTACTTCCCTAAATTGAATTTTCATTCCCATCTATGTCGTTTACGATGAGCAAAATTATCTCTGTGCTTAAATACAAGCTTACTTCATCATTCGCTATTCACTTCTTGAAAGGCTTTATTTAATTTATCCGGTGAATCATTTCTTTACAAATTATTCCTAATCAAAAGTTATTTAATTTGTAAGTTTTTCAATAAATCAATAAACCTTATCGGAGATATCTGCTGCCAATAATAACGGAATATTCCCAAATATAAGGAAAGTCATTAACATTTGAACAAAGGTATTTTTGAAAAATGCTGGGTCAAGTATCTCGTCGAAAAGTACAGCATATCCCAGCACAATTTAAACAAAATACAAAATCATAGTTTCTCCAATGCACTGATTGATTAGCATTGTGAGCCTTTTAAGTTCTTCGTATAATTGTAAAGCCAGTAAAACCTCTTTCCGAGTAATTGGTTGTTCAATATTTATGTACGTAGGGCTTTTTGTATAAGTATGGACACTTTTGCTCATCCATAACTTTAGTTGTAGTAGACATATGAATAAAATGTTGATGTCCTAATAAAGCAAAAGGTCTAACTTAAATATGTGCAAACGCATATGATTATATAATTGCCTGCTTGCTAGCAATGTTGTCAAGAGTAAAATTGGCGAAAATATGATTTTTTCAAGTTTTTT
>JAQFZH010003808.1:0-13130 GCA_034695485.1 Entomobrya nivalis | reverse complement strand
CCATTTTTAAAATTGTACACTAAAGAAGGTGATGAGAAAATGGGAGCACTGGTAAAAATGGGTGAGAAGACATTGACAAAAATGAAACGCTTCTTGAAGATGCGTGAGCAAGCAAGGCGGAGTGGACAAGACAGGCCACAGATTGCAAAGCAGAAAAAGTTGAAGGTGAATCGGAGCAACTTGAGAGTGTCAAATTGAGGTATGATCGTTTAACTGTTTCTACTACTATGTTGGTATAATATGTGGGCACTGTACGCAATTTTCCTGGATATAAATATATTAAACTAAATTGGTTTCATTTTGTGTTTTTTTTTGTACAGGACGTATAGAGGATCTCAAAACCAAAAAATATAATCCTCGAGGAAACTAAAGACGATTCAATTTGATAAGCTGTACAACTTAATTATGAATAAATTGCGAATAAAAGATAATGCATATTTCATCATAATAAAAACTCCTAAAGACGTTTCTCAATTTATTAAAAATATTTTAAGCTTGAATTTAAGGCAAATTAGTATTTTAGTAGCACAGCTCATCTTTCGATAATTTTCCCTTTTGTGACGAGTCAACCGCCTGCATTTCACCTTGGTCTCTTCATCACTATTCATCTACATCTCGGCTAAGGTCATGGAGATCCGCCCCAGTGAATAAGTCGGATACTTTCGCATTGCTACTGAGCGCCAATCCTTACAAAATAACATGAAAGGGAAAAGTCATAAAATTAGATAGATTTGCACCTCGTAAATTATAATAAGTAATTTTGAAAAGCACCTTCCAATTTTCAGTGCACATTTTAAACACCTAAGATAAAACGATACTGGAGCTGGGGTAGCGTGACCTCAATTTGTCTAGACAGGCTCGAAAGAAACATTGAAATCAAGATAACCTTTTCCAAATCCATCGTTCAGATGGCATGGTTTTCCCTTCCGCTTTTGATTTTACGTCAATTGTTCTGAAATCAGATCAGATAAAAACATCCTACGCAATTAAAAGTGATAAAAAAGATTCAACTCAGCACAGCTCTATGTCGTGTTAAAAAGAGAAATTAGAATTTGAAACGTTATTTTGTATTACTATTTTCTCACAATCCAATACAATCGAAGCAGTGAAATTAATGAATTTCTTTGTTATAATTATTTAAGTCAGATGTCAGATCCATTGATTAATTTCAATAAACTATAACCATTCTATCGATTCAAAGGTTTAACAGAACGACTACACTTTTTTATTATCAAATGAAATCCTTTTTTTGTGAAAGTTTACTTTGATGTATTGAACGCTAATGTGGACCCTTGAGAAAAAATTATGACGATAAAATATCAACTATGTATACGCTAAAAAATACCTTTATGATTCTACCTAAATGCTAATTGAACCAACATTTAATTAAATTCGTGTTTAATGTGCTAGTATGTGCAATTTTTTTTGCATCACATCGAATGTATAAACCAGGCTCAACCATCCCATCTTGAAGTCTCTATCCAGTCCTCGGAATAGCCAAACTACCCACTTTCGGTAATGATAAGCCCAGTGGCCATAAGTGGCCACGTCCACAGGACGAATTGACGAGTAAGCTGTTCCAATCAAACGGGTACTCCTTTACCGAACGCACTCTAAATATATAATACTTAAATTTAAAAAATATTTCCATAACAATGAACAACGAAAGTTAATTAACAATTAAATAATTTTTTATGGTAGTTTACCAGTTAGTTCGACAATGACAGGGCTAATCTGCTGAGTCCACTGATATACTCGGGTAGCTTGATAGAATCCTGCCATGTCTTGATATCCTTCCCCCAAAGTCGCTTGCCAACGGTCTACACGGCTTCGAATTCGGGGCTTGTCAGCTTCATTGTTTGGGGGACACGCTTCCAGAGGAAGTTGGCCTTGCACAGCTCATCTTGAAGGAGGTAGTAAGCCAACAGCTCAGTGAGGTCAGTGTACCCTTCGACGCCAATGCCATCCGGTCCATTTTCGAGGAATATAAATCTATTTAATTATTTTGCCATTAAAAATTATTGCAAAAATTAAATTAAATATTTTATTTTTCACATTTTTTGAATTGGATACTCTTTAAAGTTATAATATTTTTACGGACAACCTTCCTTTCACTTTTCACCTGAATACGCGTTTTAACTAATAGAAACTGTAAATGACAAGGTGTGTAAATTGTAAATAAAACGTGATACAAGAATTGCCAAATAGTGAGAGACAATCGCATTGAGAATACTTTCTGTTTATTTGCTTGTTTTGATTGTCGAATTCATAAAAAAATTGTTAAATGTTTGCATGTGGGGATATATGTCTAATGTGAAAATAAACGCTATATTTTGTGTCTCACGTGCGATTGGACTGCAATTAAAAACGAATTGTTACACTTTGGAAAGCATGTGGCTGTGTAGTGGAGATAGAACGATGTGCTGCATTTTGGGATTTGAATGAGTGCCTTCAACAAAGTTTGTGGCGATATTACCATTTTAGTCAATAGTAGTCAAGAGGAGCACAGATATGCTTATTGGTTTACTGTGGATTGGAGAAACTAGATATAAAATGTGTACGATAAAATTATGAGCGTGTGCCTTCTTATCTTTTGGATAATGCATTGCGGTCATTTGAATATTTTACATACACTCGATTTAAGACATAAAATATTCAAATTGGCTGGAAGGGTCCATTTCTGTCGGTTGGTTTTGGTGTGCTAAAAACTAGAATGCCACTCTTCCTTCTTACATCTTATCTATATTTTTTGGCTTTTTTCTGATATGAGTTGGCTTAGAAATATTGGAATGCTCTGCATGTAATTGAGATTTGTGATTGTGGCCATTTTAGTAGGCTTTTGGTTGTGAAGGCTTCGTGCACTTCTCAACTCTCCTCAAATACGCTACACTTTTTTGTGGTTGATGTGTAATTTTTGTTACAGGGATATTCCTCTACTCGCAGTTAAATTAGCTTTGCTCGAAGTTGCCACCACATTGTAATTAATTAATTAATCGTACGTATTTATTTTTAGAAAAATACAAGTTTTTTAGTTGTGATTTTGTGAGGGAAGCCCTTTCAGCATTAAAGCTGCTGTTGAGTGAGAGGAGCAAAGCGGTGCTTCAGAAATTGCTCAAAAATGTGAGTTTATTTTAATTAAGGGGGAAAAATGCCGTTATTGTGTTCAAGGTAATTTGAAACTTTTGTGTAAACATTTACTAAATTGTGTGCTATTTATTTTTTGTGCAGGGCAAAAGGGAAACGGGAATGCGTGTTTTGTGGGGAAACATCTTCCAGACCAACTGTTCATCTGCTGCGTCACATTGAGGAAAACCCGTTTCACTGCTCTCTTTCTGCGTGTGGACACGAGTTCAACACGAAAGGACACAAGAAGAGACATGAACTGATCCATGGGCGAGAGAGGCGTTTCTCGTGCGATATTTGCAACAAAGCATTTAAGCAAAAGGAAGGATTGTCAATGCACAAGAGTGTGCACTCAGAGGAGAAAAGGTTTGAGTGTCCCCAGTGCAACTACAAAACTAACCGGAAGGGCAGCCTTAAGCAACATATCATCACTTTCCACCAACGCTTACGACCTCACCAGTGCAACCTGTGTCCAAAATCTTTCAGCCAAGCTAGCAACCTAGTAGTCCACATGCGAGTTCACACTGGAGAGCGACCTTTCAAGTGCTCAACTTGTCACAAGAGCTTCGCCACATCATCAGCACTTGGAGTTCATTCAAGACACCACAACGCAGCAGCGCGTCCCTTTCGCTGTCCAATGTGCAACAAGTCATTTGGAAGAAGGGATAGCCTCAGAAGTCATCATGAGGAGGTGCACTTGAACGAAAGGAAATTCCAGTGCGACTTGTGTCACAAATCATTCAACCGGAAATGGAACTTGAAGGAGCACATGCAACGTCACGATGGACATAAAGCGTTCAAGTGTCCACTCTGCCCTAAAAAGTTTGTGGATTCGAATGATCTTCGAAAGCATATTCAGACGCATACTGGAGAGAGGCCCTACAAGTGCACTGTCTGTGCCAAAGTCTTTTGTCGTAAATCAGTGTTGGAGGACCACTTTCGGAGCAAGCATTTGGGGGAAAATGCGTACATTTGTCGGAGGTGTGGCAAGGAGCACGGACGCCATTCGGATCTCTCGCAGCACAAAATTAGCTGCAAAAAACGAGAGGCAAAGAATGCAGCATGAGCATCACAATGCCTTCACAGCGTTTTGACTTGCTTTATGACAACTACCGACCTCAACATATTAATCTTCGTGATAACTCCATCCATCCATCCATCCATCCATTTGTGTGAAAGATGCTCTTTATTCACGTTTCTATTTGTTATATTCAATTTATGCGAATTCCTGGTCGTACCTAACCATTTATTATAGAAATTAGTTTCATTTCGTTACTTTTAGTCTTAATTTTAGAGAAATAGGTAAAATGAAATGACACTACCTTTAATTTCGACTACTTTTTATGAAATTCCGAATAAACAATTAGTGTGTATATTTAATAGAGAAATTCATGAGATGTCTATCTACCTTTCGTTTTTCATACTTTCATGCAATGCAAGATGCGCCTATTTTGTACAGAAAAAACTGACTACAATTAACCATTGTAAGAATTGAAGCACACTTCTCCAGTGAAAATCACAAATTAAACTGGAAAGCAGAATGTTGCAAAAATATTACTGATATTTTATTCTGGATACAAATATACCGCATAGCACACGCATTGACATTTTACATCACATAACAAGCACAATGACTACATCTTCACATGATTTATTTTGAAATTGCTGAAAAATTAAACAAGAAAGAAAATTTGATGTACGGTGGCTGCTCATAAATTCCAATCAAAGTTGGCTGGAGAATCCATGCCCAGAACCGTCAGTCACAGGCCCGTTGCTAACATTACGTTTTGCTCACATGACATGTAAATTTTGCCAACATCCCATTTGCTAACATTGACAGTGACAAGTTGCAATGTTAGCCAATTTTACATGCTAGCAAAACGTAAAGTTAGCAACGGGCCTGGACCCGTGACCTCGTTTCCAGTTTGTCCGTCAGTAATCATCACTCATTACAATTCATCTTTCATTCCAGCTTTCAAAAATAAAATGATTACAAATTTCGCAGCAACAATTTAGTTTCCGCTCACGCTCTACCATCTACTCACTCAGAGAACAAAAGATGATCGGAGAATGCTTTTTCTCGTCCTCGTGCATCCTTCAACGCACCTCAATTACGAAATACTTAAATTCTACTCCTTTTTTAAAATTTAAACCAGGTTGTCTTCACGCGACAGATTTCCCTGCCGCTTACACCGCTTCCTTGACTAGCTCAGCATGCTTGACGTCAAACGAAGGTATTTATGGTTCATTGTCCTTTTTCATCATTATAACACGTGGAATTCTAATGGCTCATATTACCCCGGAGAGCTAATCTGAAATAGCTTTCCTCCACTCCAATTCATCTAAAATTTTGCAGATGATTATTACGTCAATTGGAGAGGCTGCCCAAGTGCCCAGTGTGAAGCGGAGAAGTGCTTCACGGAGCTTTTTAATTCGACCAACTTTGAACTCCAACTAATTTTGAATGAAATGGGAAAAGGAAATGCATTTTTACAAAATGACTTCAAGCATCATCCTAAAGGCTATTTTGACTTGTGTATCAGCACTGCTTTCATTCTAATTCGTCTCACTTTTTCACACAAACTAACTTTTCATTCCAACAGACTGCAACCTATTGCGTAATTTAATGAGCTCAACAAAACTAACCAACTAACTAACCTTTACGAATCTCTAGTAAGTAGACTCAAATCATTTTTAATCCCACGCGACAAGCTAGAGTTGCATTCCGAATGAATAAATTAATAGAACTACTCTTTGAGCAGCATTTTAGATGCCGGGAATCATTTAACTATAAAACGGCCGTTTATCTAAATGATAGATAATCCATCCCATTTTGATGATTGAGAGTGGATTGAAAAATGATGTTGGTGTGTACGATAAAATGAACGTGCCTTCTCGTCTTGGCCAATGTGGCATTTGCATATTTTTTGGCTTATCTCAATATAAGGGTTGAATGAATGTATGGAAATGAGATGGAGGGGTCCATTTCTTAAGGTTGATGCACAAAAAAGAAGTCGAGGATGCTACTCTTCTCCCATCTTCTCTACACTTGAAATGAGATGGTAGGCTTGAGTGTGCGTGTAAGTAATATTGTAATATTTGGAATGCTGGCTGCAGTCATCGGACGGAACTATTCTAGTAGACTTTTTGAGAGTGCTACGTTCACTTGCTATCATGTAGGCATTGCTACCCAGCCAAGCAAACCCACTTGCTTTACTTTTTTCGTGCTCCCTGTCCCATCTCCGATCCGTAAATCTTTCCAGGAAAATCCAACATTTCCAGTAAAATTATTTTGGCACAAAGTCGCCCGAAATTAGTACTCGTCATCATTTACACACAAAAAGACACCATTTTTTAGTTGTGATTTTTAAGTAGTTTGTCGTTTTAGTTTTATTTTGTAAAGCTGTGAATTGATCAATACAAGATATATTGAGGTTAGCATTTGAAGGTGTTGTTGAAAGAGAAGGAAGCAAGTGGCGCTTTATAATTTGTCGAAATGTAAGTTAAGTTGAGATTTTGTGAAAAAGTATTGATGTGGAAATGTGTACGCTTTGTTGGCATTATTTAAACACACTCTTGTGAAAATGTATTCATTCTCTTTTCTGTACTTTTTGTGTGTAGGTCAAAAGGGAAATGGGAATGCGTGTTCTGTGGGGAAAAACCTCCTAACCTCCCCACTCATCTGCTTCGACACATTGGGGAAAAGCCGTTTCACTGCTCGCTTTCTTTCTGTGGACACGAGTTCAACACGCAAGCACAGAAGAAGCGACACGAACTGATTCATGGTCAAGAAAGGCGTTTCTCGTGCGATATTTGCAACAAAGCATTCAAGCAAAAGGCAGGATTGTCAAACCACAAGCGGGTGCACTCTGAGGAGAAAAGTTATCAGTGTCCCCAGTGCAGCTACAAAACCAACCGGAAGGGGAACCTCAATCAACACATCGTCACTTGTCACCAACGCATTCGACTTCACCAATGCAACCTCTGTGGCAAATATTTCGGCCATGCTGGCAACCTAGGAGTTCATATGAGAGTTCACACTGGCGAGAGACCTTTCAAGTGCACAACTTGTCGCATGGGCTTCCCCACGTCATCAAAACTTGAACGTCATTCAAAAAGCCACAGCGGAGCGCGTCCCTTTCGCTGCTCAAAGTGCAACAAGTCGTTTGGAAGAAGAGATAACCTCAAGAGACATGAGCAGGTGCACTTGAATGAGAGGAGATTCCAGTGCGACTTGTGTCACAAGACATTCAACAGCAAATGGAGTTTGAAGATCCACAAGCAACGTCACGATGGACTTCAGACATTCAAGTGTCCACTCTGTGCTAAAATGTTTGTGGCTTCCAGTGATCTTCGAAAGCATATTCAGACGCATACTGGAGAGAGGCCCTACAAGTGCACAGTCTGTGCTCAAGCCTTCGGTCGGAAAGAAAGATTGGATGACCACTTTCGGAGCAAGCATTTGGGGGAAAATGCGTACATTTGTGGGAGGTGTGGAAAGGAGCATGCAACCAGCTCCAATCTCTCTCAGCACAAAAGGATCTGCGAAATAGGGAAATCAAAGAATGCCACCTGAGCATGCCTTCACTTTGTTTTAGCTGCGTTGCTATATATTTCTATTCCTGTTTGTACGTATTTTTGTATTCCTACTCGTATCTAACCATTTGTCATAATAGCAATGATTAGTGTCATTTTGGTCACAGTTGCGTAAACTTTTAATAAGTAGATAAAATGATTTGACAATGCCTTTAATTTTGATGTAATTCCGAATAAAGAGATAGTGTAGATATTTAACCGAACATTCCTCAAATTCATTTCGCTTTCCATATTTCCAAAAAAATCTGAGCATTCATTCTTTCATTGGCTGCATTCACATACACTGCGGTTGAGCAAACTTAATTCATTACAGATTGATATGCATGCACATTTATCATTGGTCAAAGCTTCTAAAATTAATTTCCAAAGAAAGATCATTTCTATGGCGAGTCATGCACAAAATCTTGTTTCATAAAAATGTACATCTTTTCCAACTCGGACAGCCTTCTTCCAATCTTCACTCACAATTCACCATACACACTTTACAGTCTTCACTCAGGTTTATCTACAATGTAACATGCATTGTTACCATAAACGAAGCAACGAGTGAGATATGCTTGTCTATTTGAACCTTTAGCGAATCTTCTTGGGAAGTCGATGATTTATTATGAAATTACTGTCCAACTATAATATATTGCACTTGATGACTCTTTAAATTAATTGATGGACAGACAATGAAGATAAGTAATTTTGGGGTGAATTGGGCATTCCGTACTTGGCCACTCAGCAATTCTTCCATATTCATTCAGCAAGTGCACCTTTTCCAAGGTAACTCCCATCTTGTCATTGGGTTTGACACGGGGGATGAGGCTTAGCACTTGAAAAGCTTACCAATCCAACTTTGCTCACTCGTCTTATAGCTGCACTTATTAGACTCACCAAAATGCCTTTAGATTTATTGTTTAAAGTTGAGGAAACAGACTACATGCCACAATAAATAGATATGCAACGTATACACTTTTGTGATTTAACCAACGTATTATTGATGATACTAGAAAAATGATTTGAAATTTCAAATTGAGAAAAGTTTTAAATGAAAAATTATGTCACGGATTTAAAAATAAAATATTCTCATCGTGCAATCTAACGATAAGCTTCTAAAAATCCACTTTTTCGCCAGCCTTCTTGCTAGCCTCATCCCATTCGACTATCAAACCTTTTCTCGCTTCTCGCATTTCTCAACCCATTTTAACTCATCCTAAATTCCGATGATAAGCAACCGTCAAAGGAAAATGACAAGTATAATTTTGAGTCATTCGAGGGAACAGTGCAAAAAACTATTTCAAATCAATACTTAATTTGGTTACTAATTAACATTCATTATCTGCTGTTTACACGCAAAAGGGTTATCATTTTTAAAAATGGGCCACAATTCGATAACCTCCCTTCCCCGTCTCAGCTTACGAAGACTTATCTGCGCTGTCATACCGATACTAGTTGTTTGGATAAGCCCATGGGTTACCAACTTTGTAAACTTCAATCTCAGCAACAGCACCTCAAATGTCCACTTGAATTGTATCCGCATTTTGTTGCCGGGCCTGCGTATCTGCTTCCTCGTCAAAACCATTTTATAATTGGATTGGACACTTGGCAAGCCAAGGTTTTTTTCAAATTGGAAGATGTCTACTTTACTGGGTATGTGGTTTGTAGGATGGCGAAGGGGCTATTCAAAGGATTACCCTCGCCAATTTTCTTTTATGGATTTTGAGAAAAATTGGGACTGGAATGCTGAATTAAAGAGCAAATTTGCTAGCGTATTTTTGCTCTCAGTTTAGCAAATATTCCCGACATGACTCATATTTGGATTGCGTTCAACTCAACTGGCTAATCATAATTGATGGTATTGTGTTATAAGTAAGTAATCGTGAGAAAATTAAATATGTTTTATGCCACCAATCTCAGTTTTCATTTTAAAATCATTTCATTTTTTGGTGTGTGCACTTACTCCTTCCTGCACTGTATAGTAATTAAACAACTAATTAGCGACGCTTTTCCAAATTAAAGAAAAAACAGTTTATAAAGTGACATTTGACCTTTACCAATAACATTTATTGACTTGCAACTCAATTAAAAATAATAATTTTTCCAAAGATATTCTGATTAAGGACAAGAGTAGCATTCGTCAATACTAATTAACAATTTTTGAGATAAATATTTCCAGTTCACTCTTACGACAGGTTAATTAATAAAACAAATAAACAAAAATTATAGCAAAAAAATAAATCTAAAATAATGATAAAAAATATTACAACAATATATATATAAATATTAAAAAACTTAGTGATAAAAAAATAAAATACAAATATATAAAACAATATATAAAATAACATTTTTTTTAATTGACAAAAAATTTATAAAACAATTAATTATAAAAAATATATAAATAACAATTCAATTTTAAAAAACTTAAACATAGAACATTTCTGAAACAATTAATAATTAAAAAAATAAAAGGAAAATTATAAACAATTAATTTAAAAAAATAAAAGGAAAATTATAACCAATTAATTAAAAAAAGGAAAATTATAAACAATTAATTTAAAAAAATTAACCATAAAAACAAAACAATCAATTATAAAAAATTTTAAACAATTAAATATAAAAAACATAAAATCACAATTAATTAATTATGAAAAAATTAATATAAATAATAATCTGTAATCTATAAAAAAATTAATTATATAAATAGTTTATTATAAAAAAAAGTTATCAATAAAAAAAATAATATTAAAAAAATCTACAGAAAAATCATAAGCAATTAATTAATTAGTGAACTTGGCAATTGGTTTTTCTCCTGAAACTCCAACACACCCATGACCGGACCCCCATCGTCGGCGTTTTCAGTACGCTCAACCATCCCATCTTCAAGTCTCCATCCTGTCCTCAGGATACCCAAGTTGTCCACTTCCGATAATGATAAGCCCAGTAACGTGACAATGATGGGGCTTATCTGCTGAGTCCACTGATATGCTCCAACAGCTTGACAGAATCCTGCCATGTCCTTCCCCAAAATTCGCTTGCCAACGGTCCACGCGGCTTCGAATTCGGCGCTGGTCAGCTTCATTGTTTGGAGGACACGCTTCCAGAGGAACTTGGCGTTGCACAGGTCATCTTGAAGGAGATAGTAAGCCAACAGCTCAGTTAGCCCTTCGACGCCAATGTCCTCCGGTCCATTTTCCAGCCCCTTTCCTCCAACTTGTTTATAAACTCTTCCATGCTTAAAACAAATAATTATAAGTAACATCACAATTGAATTATTAATTAACTTCATCTAATAATTCATTTAAAATTTAACTACATTATAATTATTCAGTTAACTTACTTGGTTGACTAAATCAACGGAAAAAATCACAGCTGATCTTTCGTCCAAGTCAAGTCAATTCACTGCATGGTCTTGCTGGTTGGATGAAACCTGTCAAAAAATTAAATAACAGGTAACCAATAAAATAACTAGTTTGCTTAATTTTATTCAAACTTTAATTAATATTCGGTTAATTAATTATTATTTTAACACTTCACACAAGATTCCAAAAAAAAAGACTAGCACACCAACAACAGCAATGTACTTTACTGACCTGTTGAAGAGAAACGATTTTTTAAATAAAAATACTACCGCGCTTTTGATTCTTGATGATGGGGTGAAGCGAGAATTATGAACGTATTTTTTAAAATACATTTCATTCAATCATGAAAATGGTGACGGAATTGGAATCTATTTAATTATTTTGCTTTCAAAAACCATTACAAAACTTAAATTAAAATTCATAAACCAAAGAACTTTTTTTCACATTTTTAAAAATTGGACACACTTAAAAATTACAATATTTTCTCACAAACCACCTTTCTTTCACTTTTTACCTGAATACGCATTTAACTAATTAATTACCACTGTAATAAATTATTTATTAAGAAGTAGCACTAATTAATTGTTCCAGCAAAACAATTTTCGTCTCCATCACAACCATCACGCATTCTCTCAAATCAAAATACTGTCAGTTAGACTAATCCCTGCACTCTGCAGTTGGCAGTGTAAATAATATTAAGATAGTCAGAGAAACACAACACAAAGTTATCATCCACAGCAGCACACATGAAATGCATAACAAATCACAAAAAAGAAGCTGTCAGCTGTCAATCAGCACAAGCACCAATTAATTAAATATAAAAAAGAATACAATTAGCTAAAAAACTAAATCAAAAAATTAACTAAACAAAAAATAATTGAATACAATTAACTTTAAAAATTTAAATAAAGGTAACTAAATGAAAAACAAAAATTAAATTACGTACATAATATTTAAATAAAAAAAAATCTTTTTTAAAAATTAACAAATCAAGTAAGAATTAAATATAAACAATTAAATAAGAATTATCCAACATGGTACGCACCCCATCGAAGCCCTCCTCCATCTCCCTCTTCAGCAGCTCAACACGAAAAATCTTCCTCCAAACGACACTCTAGCCCACCCCACCTCCTTCGCCCTCTAACAAGCCGGACCTACACCGTTACTACTCACTTCAAATTTTTTAATTAATTAATATAATAATTGTAGTTAACTACAAATTTTAAATTAATTGTAGGGGTGGTAGAGGGGTGTTATCCGGATCATGAGAATGAGTGCGGTGGTGATGTGCAAAATATTGAGGAGACCACCAAGTTTACAGCCACGAGCACCACCCACACAAGCCGATTAATTAATTGTAAGTCAATTGTGGTGGTCAAGTCGGAAACAATTTAATTATAATTAGAGAGACGTCAGCTTGTCAGGAATGTGGTGTGTTCTTTTGATGAGATGAGATGAGTGAGGCAGACAAGTTGTTTCTATGCTCAGCTGTGAGCTGATTGCACTGAGGAGATAACTATTCCCAAAGGAATGTTCCGGAGGAACTGAAGTGGTTGTTCACGGACACCTACAACAAAAATAAAAACAAAAAAAATTAAAAGAACTTAAATTAAAAGAAAACTAATTAAAAAACTAAAAAGAAAATAATGAGAATTAGTAAAAAAAATTAAATTGAAATTAAATAAAAAAAAATACTTCAAAAATTAAATTGAAATTAAATAGAAAAAATACTTCAAAAATTAAATGGAAATAAAAAAAAATTGAAATAAAAATAAAAATTATATTTAAAAAATTAAATGAAAATTAACACACCGCATAATAAAAAAACTTAATTAATTATTAATTAATTTGCTCTTCTACCACCCAGCGATTTCAGTAGGCTCAACCATCCCATCTGGAATTCTCCATCCGGTCGTCGGGATAACCAAGCAATCCACTTCCGGTAATGATAAGCCCAGTAAAGTGACAATGATGGGGCTAATCTGCTGAGTCCACTGATATGCTCCAACAGCTTGACAGAATCCTGCCATGTCCTTCCCCCAAATTCGCTTGCCAACGGTCCACGCG
>JAQFZH010003807.1:0-13131 GCA_034695485.1 Entomobrya nivalis | reverse complement strand
ATAGTCATTCCCAAAATTATTCCGTTGTGACCAATTTTTTGGGAATGAATGAGCCAAATCGCGGGGTCCCTATTATTCGAAAAGTAAGAGTATTCTTATGTTTCAAATGTTAGACCTCGTTTAATCAGTTTTCATATAAAATAAATTACAACATTTGCCTTCGAACAGAACTACTCGACCTGAATTATTCAGCAAATTACAGGAAAACCTAATGCATCTTTAGTTGAATTGATTCAGTAATTGCAAGTTGATAAGTTAATAAGTTGATTCATTGTTTGCAAATCTCGGTAAAGTACACAGCACTGCATTTATTTTGAAATTAGCAGTAAGCGTTTTCTTTTGAAAGTAAGTGGAATATTGAATTACTACTTACAATTCCCATTTCTCATGAAGAAGCGGATACATCATTAAGATAATACTCTGAACTTTAACTTTGCAATGAAATTGAAATAAAAAACAACAAAAATGAAATATTTTCACAATGCGATTAGTTATATATATCGAAATCAGATTTAACTTTATTAACTAAAAGTAACAGTAATTACATTACTTGGTAATGTAAATTAAATATGGCAATGGCGATGGAAATTAACAATGAAATTTTAATAAATGTTTTAGTAAATATACAATTTCACATATTTTCTGATTTCAGTGCTAAAATTAATTATTGGCATATTTATATTTCAAGACACTCTTTAAAATGTTCACTTACGCAAACTAGTTTATAAAAATAACATAAATTTATTCCATTAATTGAAAACAAATAAAAAACTTAAATTGAGGGTCCTGTCAATGGGCTTATAAATGGTCGCAATCTAATTATTTGTGCGTTTCATGTGTACATTTAAACTACTCCTGACAGCAAATTGTTTCCCACACACATTGCATTTGTGCTTCCTTATATTTTTATGAACGCATTTTATGTGTACCGTCAAGTAGTTTTGTAGAGCAAATGATTTCTTGCATAATTCGCAACTATAGTGCTTCAATTTAGTGTGGTTGTATGAAATTATCACATGATTCTTCAAATTGCTTGGATCTGAAAAAGCAGTTGGACATTCGTCACATTTGTAAGGCTTTTCACACGTATGGATTCTCATATGGCGTGTTAAATGACCAGTGGAAGCAAACTGCTTGCCACACATAGTGCATTCATGATCCCTGATTTTTTCATGAACTCTTCGAACATGACATTTCATGTCGCCTCGTTGGGAAAAAGACTTTCCACATAAATCACACGTATGAGCTTTAATACCACTGTGGGTTGCAATGTGCTGCTTTAAATATTTTTTGGTCTGAAATCTTCTATGGCATAATTCGCAGATATGCTCTTTGTTTCCATTGTGCACATTTTGGTGAGCTAGGAGACTATTCTTTTGTGGAAATGATTTGCAACACATTTCGCATTGGTATGGCTTCTCACCCGTATGTCTTAGAATGTGACTTCTGAGAGCACCGGCGGATCCAAGAAATCGGCTACATAAATTGCATTTGAATGGTGTTGAGGTTTGGTGTATGTTCATATGCGTCTTCAGATTTTGTTTAAAAGTAAAACTTTTTTCACACAGATTGCATTTTAGTTCCTTGACCCCTTTATGCATCAGCTGATGCGACTTGAGACTACTTCCAGTTGAGAACGACTTTTAACAAACGTTCCATGAAAAGGGCTTTTCTCCAGTATGATACTTGTTGTGGCGGTTTAAAGCGGATGGATCTGCAAACGCCTTGTCACACAATTCACAATAATGTGGTTTCTCATGAGTATGTGTTCGATATTGTGTACAAAGACTATCGAATGAGCTCAAAGATTTGCTGCAGAATAGACACTGGTGAATTCCAAGGTGAATTCTAGTGTGCTTCCAGAAAGACGATTGGGAACTGTGTATTTTCTGACTGTGAGTACACTCACAGCTTTTTGTGGCCATTTCAACTGTTCTACTGTGTCTGAAATTTCCCGTGGACAACAAGTAGTAGAGCTATAATTACTATTTCAGCGCTGCAAGATAATCGAAATTGGCTGATCACTTATATTTATGAAATTATTTGAATGAGAAATATTTTAATGTTGGTTTCACAAAAATCCTCCGTTATCTGTAAATTTCCTCAACTTTTCTGTTATGGCAAGGACGTAATAACCAGTTAAATATACTCGATCTCTGATAAAGCTGTTAGCATTCGGCAATCCATAACCAACTAATTACCTTTTCTGTTTCATGACCAACGAACATAATTGAGTCGTGTTTAAATTTTACTGCATGCATGTGACCCTTTTAATTTGTAAATATGTATAACAATGCGTAGACTTAAACGTAATGCTATATTTTACAGGTACCTTTACGTGCATTCTTTAAGAAAGCCAGCCTCTGTCTTTAAATTAGATGCAAACATTTACAGCTTTATTCAACAAATGGGTTGAATTTAAAGAATGAACTAAATCTTTTATGCAAAACGTATAGCTACTGAACATATATTTAGCTACGTAACCAACCACGTACTCCGCTTCACCTTTTTAAAAATAAATGCGAAATCCTAATGATTTTGCATAAGCTTTACAAAAACTTCACTATGTCGAACGTTCGCTTATTGCTACTGAAAATAGGTGGTGGGGTCGTGGTGTTAGTACTGTAACTTGTAGTCAAAACAGCACGTATAAACTCAAGGCATGTATGTATTGTCAACCCCTATGTCTCCCATCAGCATTAATGCATGTATTACTAAATATGTAAGCAAAAGAACGCGACTACCTAAAACACCATATCTACACATGCACTTTAAAACACGAAACTGTATGGAAAACATCCAGAATTCAACTATACAAATAGAATGTACAAGCATACGTGGGTATGCTTCTGGTCTTTATCAAGTAAGAACCATTTTTCGGCCATTCCGCATAACTGCAGCAAATATTTTAGGAAGTTCAGACTACAAACAGTACTGTTGGAATTCAGTTGACCAGTTAGATGTTTAGTGAAACAAAGACCGATCTTCAAAATTTACTTATTTCCCTTTTGAAGTTCACTAGTGGTTTAGGAAAAAGTTATGTTATCAATTAAAACCACAGCCCCATTCGTGTGCCAATTGTTGTGAAAGAATCGTGAAAACTGTCTTCGTTGAAGAGGGATTCAATACTTAAATATAAATGGATCGACAAAACGTAAACCGGCCAACTCTTGAAAAAGTGCTAAATGCAAACAAAAGTTCACAAATGTATTCCAAAATTCGACCGAGATTTCATGAATGCCTTTTTTGTAATAAATCATTCGCACAATCGCATCATCTTCTCGATCATTACCTCACACATACTAATGAGAAGCCCTACTTCTGCAAATTATGTGACAAATCGTTAACTCAAGATTCCAACTTAAATCAGCATATAAATTGGCACAGAGGCGAAAAGCCATTCTCGTGCAACGTTTGCCAAAAATCGTTTAATCAAATGATCCATCTCAGAAGTCATCTAGTGCTACATAGTGGCGTCAAAGAGTTTCAATGTGAGCATTGTCAAAAAGTGTTTACCCACAAATCAAGCTTAAAAAGACATTTGAATACACATAAACAAGAATATTTATATATCTGAATTATTTGTGAATTTTTAAATGTTTGCTCAAAGTGCTGTACTGTTTAAATGCAGCGGGACATTTAGTACATTTGTATGGCTTTTCACCAGTATGCACTCTCATGTGGCTTACTAAATGTCCCTTCTCAGTGAACTTTTTTCCACACAAATTGCATTTGTGCTCCTTGATTTTTTGATGAATCCATTTTATGTGCTTTTTTAAGTTGCCATTTTCATAAAATGATTTCTCGCACAGTTCACAGGTGTAGGCTTTCAATTTAGTATGAACTGTCATGTGCCTATTTAAATCACTTTTTCTTGAAAACTTTTTATCGCACGTGAAACAATTATGTCTTTTGACATCATTGTGTGTATCTTCATGTCGACGTAGAGTACTTTTTTGTGCGAATGAACTGGGACAAAATTGACAACGATATGGCTTCTCTCCAGTATGCGCTTGAATATGGTCTTTGAGAGCAGTAGCCGATCCCAGAAACCGGCTACACAAACTGCATTTGAAAGGTGTTTCAGTTTTGTATTTGTTAAGATGTGAATTCAAGTTGGCTTTTGTGGTGAAACCTTTTTCACAATGCCCACATTGAAATTCTCTAGTTCCACTGTGGATCAACTCATGTGTTCTAAGAATTCCTCTAGTAGAAAATGACTTATGGCAAACGTTGCATTTGAAAGATTTCTCGTGTGTGTGAATATTTATGTGAGTCTTCAAGGTACTACTATTTACGAATATTTTGTCACAAAACTTGCACGAGTATGGTTTCTCATTAATATGGCTTCGGTAGTGAGTAAAAAGATTTGCTTTTATGCTGCACAATTTGTTGCAAAATAAGCACTGGTGAATCCTAAGGTGTACATTAGTATGAGCTACTAAAGCTGTTTTGGAGCGAAATACTTTTTCACATGATCCACAGGCAAAACTGTTGGAAGCCATCTGAATGACAGATTATAATGAAACTGGTTGTTATAAAGTTCAAGAGCTCTATGAAAACAAATGACTACTTTACAGTTCTAAAATAGATTCTAAACCAATTTATTTCTGTACGTCCTGGTGTAGGCTTAGATCCTATACAGTTTGGATCCGATTTTAATAAAAATTTATCCAAAATTCAAATGATTTGTCCCACTGAAAACATTGGACAGTAAATAAACAAGATTTTACGAAAAATGAGTGTTTTTCTGCAAAAGTAGAGATTGTAATAATAAAAAAATTATAATGTTGATATTGTGTGTAATTTTACTCACAATGTGTAACTTGTACGGCGACGTTCCTTTCTGCCACTGCTTGGATTGAATAATGTTCGTGCACTGTGATTATATCAAAACGTGATGTGTTTGTTATCCAGAATTTAAGTACGTGTTTTTGCTTCAGTAGACCACATTCGGTATTCGTATACCTTCTGCAAACTTGTTTTTACGACCGCCGATGTGTGTTTAAATAGATGGGTAATTGATGTGCTACCTTAAACGTGCATTCAACATGCATATCCATTCCTTTTACACTTTCTATGTTTGGTATTATATATATTTAAATTTTACATACGTTCCCTTATGCATTAAAGATTTTCAAACTGAAAATGTGATCATCCCTTTAATATGTTCCTAGCATTCGGTAATACATATATAAAGTGGATTTTGAATGGAGTAAAAAGAATGTTATTTTAGACGAAATTTTCAGCATGAAAAACAACAAACTTGTTTAACAAAGCGGAATCAATTCAATCAGGCCAGCATATGAAAACTCAAATTTTTTATCAAATTTTAATGAATCAGTTAGAAATTTTTGGCCATTGAAAGTAAACATTGTACTAGTGAGTAAGGTCAAAACAATTAATGTGCAATATTTAATATAGTTTAATAACTAATGTGAAATTTGTAAAGCATACAATTTTTAGTAATAAACTGTTTCCGCATTGATAGTTGCATTTGTTTTTTTGGGTAGAACTGACTGTTGCACATAATAAATGCAAACTGGAACATCTCAAGAAATATCAATTCCTTCCTTCATGCATGTAAGCCTTGTCCAAGCCTAAAAAGCTAAGGAGGAACTATTTGTTTTTGAGCTCTTTTATCATCTTACGATCTCAAACTTGCAGAGAAAAATAGTAATTTTGATGTTTAATTGTGCGTTTATTCAATAGGTTAATTACTGAGTATCCTCAATCAACAGAACAAAATAGATTTATTTGTCTAAACAACAATCAATACAATAAAATATCAACCCAAACACAAAAATCATATTGTTTTCTATTTAGTACTTTGAAGATATACTCACAAACATGTTCAGGTTATATGATTGATTAACAAAAAGTACTAAATGCCATATAGCAATATACCCACGTGGTTTTGGTGTTGTTGGCGACGAAGTGTGTTATTGTGGCACCTGCATCAGATAACAAGTTAACTAAAACCACTCATTAACCAATCAATCAATTCGGTATAACGGCCGTGTGAATGTGATGTTAATTTAAAAGATAGCTTGATCATCCTACTTGTGTCTGAAAAGTGGTGGTTTAGGTTTATATCCGCCCTAAGCTAGAAAATATGTGGAATTCTATAAAATATTAAAGTCCAGATGAATAGTTGGCTTAATTTATTACAGAAGACACCTTACAAATTAAAAAAATATAGATATTTAGAACTAATAATGCGTAATCTTTAATTTAAAAATATATGTAGAAATTTTAAATACATAAAAATAAAGTTTTTATACATGGAGTTGACGTAAGAGAACAACGTCTTTCAATAAAACAAAAACATAAGCAAGAAATCAAAGAAACTTGCATTATTTAACTACACACACATCAATCCTAACCAGTTATAAAATATAAACTCCTCCGTTCATATTTACAAGCATATTTTTAGTTTTCTATGATTTCAAAGAGTAAACACGCTCATTGGTTTTGTAAAATCATTTGTGTGTTTTGGTATGTTTGCTTAAATTAGTTGATGATGCAAAAGCCGTTGGACATTTTTGACATTTGTACGGCTTTTCCCCAGTATGACTTCTCATATGAATTACTAAATCAGCACTCAACGCGAATGATTTCCAACATAAACTGCATTGGTGCTCTTTAATTCGATGGTGAATATTTTTGATGTGTACATTTAAACTGCGTTGTTGGGTAAATGGTTTCAGGCACAATTCACATTTGTAATCTTTTAGTTCAGTGTGAATTGTCCCGTGCTGCTTCAAACTACCTATTGTTGAAAACTTTTTATTGTACGTTGAACAGTTATGTCGTCGAATGTCCCCATGTGAATCCTGATGTTGTCGCATGTTACTCTTTCGTGCAAATGATTTGAAACATATTTCGCAGCGGTAAGGTTTCTCCCCAGTATGCGCTTGAATGTGGTGCTTGAGAGCAGTTGTTGAGCCCAGATACTGCCCACATAAATTACACTTAAACGACGTTTCTGTTTTATGTGTATTCAAGTGTGACGTCAAATAACATTTCTGGGCAAAACTTTTGTCAAAATGTTCACATTTAATTTTTTTAGCCTATTATGTATCAGTTGGTGTCTCCTGAAACTATTTTTAAATTTGAACGATTTTTGGCAAACGTTGCACGAAAAAGGTTTATCCCCTGAATGGCCTTTAATATGTCCATTTAAATTTGAAATTTGAGCAAACCATTTGTCACACAATTTACAGAAGTTGGGCTTCTCGTTTGTATGTGTTTGGTAGTGACGGTAAAGACCGATAGAGTTAGTGAAAGGTTTGTTGCAAAAAAGGCATTCATGGGTTTTAACATGAATATTTGCATTAACACTTAAACTTTTGTTGATACAAAACACTTTTGTCCAAGCTGGGTCATTTAATTTCTCTATAACCATTTTAGTTCCATTGTTTTAATTTTCTTGAACTAGGAAAGGGTTTTAAGATAATTGTACAAAAAAGGCACTTTGGTGCTCAAACATGTGTTTGCGATTATGCTTTTGAGCGAAAATAAATAACTTCAAGCCCTAGAAAACTTAAAAAGAAAAGCAAGTCAGTTTTAAGAATTCCTACTATTTGCTGACTGGTCTTGCTGAAATATTTGCTGCAGACTTGTCGAATGTACTTAGAGGTTTGATACTTATCTGATCTAAAAGTTAAAGTACACACACAATATCATGGCAAATTATGTTTGAGCTTCTACACGAGCTATTCAGGTATTCACTTTACAGCAATTCCACATTCATGAGTTTGTACATTTCAAATGTGTGGCTTGATGCTGGGTAATATTCCAACTTAAAGTTTTTGAAGCTATGCATGTAGTACAGACCTGGTGCTCTCAGCTTGAAAGCCCTTTTGAATACGTTTTTAACATGAAATATGAATACGTGCATGGCTCACATGCTAGTTAATACCATTATTTTGTATGTTGATATTTTTACCT
Source organism: Entomobrya nivalis (assembly GCA_034695485.1). Lineage (NCBI taxonomy): Eukaryota > Metazoa > Arthropoda > Collembola > Entomobryomorpha > Entomobryidae > Entomobrya > Entomobrya nivalis. The sequence continues at coordinate 5,178 of JAQFZH010003807.1, read as the reverse complement.
ATTGAAAATACATACATACACTTTATGTAAATGAAATTATACGGGTAACCGTGTTTTTGGACCACAGGAATAAAACAAAACATCATGTTCAACTTGATGTGTGCGTCAAATAGTACCTTGTTATGTTATGTTATATTAAAATGTCATGCTAGAAATGCATACGACAGTTTAACAAATCGGGCATTTTGTGCAATACATTTATGTGAGTGACCAAAGCGGCCAAGAATACCTTGCACGGTATATTTTGAGCAAACGAGAAGGATAGCATGGACTACAGAGATGTATGCTTCTGTTTGTGTTATATGCACTGCATACAGGAAATACTCTCTGTGGACGTTTTTAGCTGTATTAACATGTATTCAGGTGATGCATTTAAACATTATATCGTGTTAGAATATAAATATGCTCAGAACTAGAACAACGGACACGTAAGCTGTTATGTCGTACTCAATCGAAATACATTTAGTTTTCGTTTGGTACACCGTAATGTATTAAAGCTACGGAGTTCCCAAACAATTTTAATAGCATCGAATATACATGCCTTAAAATTAGTATCATAAGTATGTACCAAAAGTATGGCAGTGCATTTGTCTCCCCCCTTTTTTCGCATTGTCTGCAGCCTAATAACCCCGATTTTTTCCCCGAAAAGTTAATTGCATTACATCGTTTACCCTCTAAAATATACTTTTAATAATGCTAGATTTAATGAATTATTTATGCGACAAGCTTTAATTTTTATGTTAGTCATGTCAGTTGATTTTCAGCAAAGCTACCGTGAAGATTATCAGGCAAGACTTAAAAAAACTTAAACCTATAAAAATGACTGACAGCGATTCAGATTCCTATTGTGATCGCGTTATTTTCAGTGGACGAACCCGCTTAAAATTAAATGAAATTAGCATTTCAGAAGATGAACTACAGCCTGAATGTAGATATAAAGACACGCGGTGCAGAAAAACAGCGAACAAATTGAATTCTACTGTGCACATGGAACAAGCTGTCAATTGAAATTGAGGAAACAAGTTTTACCAAGTGGAATTTTGGTAGTTACGACAAACGGCCTAGATCATAAGAATCAAAAAATTGGCCATTATGGAATGACTGAAAATAAAAAAATAAATAGTGTTTGATGCCTAAAGAGTGGGATAACTGCTTCCAATAATATTTTGTTAACATTTCAGGGTAAGAATTTACGGCAAATTTTAAAGGAGCAACTTCACAAAGATTACTTGATTAAAGAATATTGTAAATTTTAATGAGAAACTCATTTTGTTTCAAAAAATAATTAGGGGAAAACAAAGGCATGCGATTAAATTTTAGGGGAATAATTTTGGGGAAAAAGGGGGAAAACCATGCCATTTTAGACGCATGATAATTATATTCCCTTTATTTAATATATAAAATGAAATACAATGTGAGTGTGTGTGCTTAAATCTACAACAACGAAGTATAAAACTTTTGACGCATTACCAACACGCAGAAAAATCGAGATATATGCTTGATAAAATGTCAAAGCAAAGTATTAAAAGGCATTAATAAATATATTGTAATTCAGTGTATTTGAATACGGCAAAATTGAATATCATACAGTGCTCAAAAGTTTCAAATATGGAAAAATGTTATCAAGATAAGCTAAAACATATTTCAAGATATATTATCAAAACAGAAGATCATATTCCTACATTCCCGCTTGTCCTTTCGCTAAAATTAAGCGACATTCTCATGCTTTATTCAACTTCAATTGGTTTGTTAAGAACTTGAATGAAAATAATGTACTTATTCAAGAAACAAATCAATAATCTTTTGAGTAATTTAATACTAAAAAATCTAAGCTTAACAAAACATTTGAAAACACCATTTTTTGAACGCAGTGGAAGAACAATATTTTGTCAAAAGAGTAGTATATTTCACGTCTAACGCATTTAATATTTTTTAGGATTGGTTCGGGTTTCGCATTTTTCATATAGTTAATTTATAGTTATATAATTATATTCACTTTGCTTCTAGGATAGTTAGAGACTTAATCCCTCAGTCAACACCGCATGTATACACAGAGTGTATATATGTATTTTCTGTCAGTAAAAGTCTAGACGTGCACATTATTCTGAAGAACCAGCATATATACCCAATGCAAGCATCAATGTTTCATGTAGACAATGATTAAATAAATAAACAAAAGTACAAGCTACCTGAATGCACATTGTTTAGCAGCATAGTAAGTAGCCCGCATGAAACTACATACAAACATGCACCAACAAAAAATAAATGCGGTTAAAGTGCATGGTATGTATCCAAAGATCACGTGTTCTTAAGACATTTAAACACAAGACCATATTTTCCATTGATATCGTATGCATACTTGTTTCAGTTCAGACAAGACACACGTCATATATTATATTGCAATCAGTATGCCTGCAGGACATACTTCAGTTGTCTAGTCTACATCCAGTTCGAAATAAATTAAACTTTATTTTCAGTGAAACGAATATAAACGATCTTCAAAATTGAAATTTTTTCCCTCCAAAGTTCATTGGTGGATGGGTTAATTTGTTTTGCTATAACACATTATCGTTGCCAAAAGTATCTCTACAAAAGTGCACGTTTTGTGATACTTTCTTAAAACTACATTGGTTAAATAGAATTTCAATGTTAAAATAAAAATGACTCGAAAAAGTTTCGACTACCCAGTTTGCAAAACAACGCCGAGTATGAACAAAAGCTTACAGACGCGTTCTCTAATTCACGTTGGAATTCATGAATGCCTTTTTTGCAACAAATCTTTCAATCAATCCGGCAATCTGAAGTATCACTACTGAACACATACAAATGAGAAGCCCTTCTTCTGCGAATTGTGTGATAAATAATTTACGTATGAAACATCTTTAAATCAACATATTATTTGGCATACAGGGGAAAAGCCGTTCTCCTGCAACATTTGTGAAAAATCGTATAACCAAAAGAGATCTCTCAGTAGTCATCAACTGCTACATTATGGGACCAAACAATTTCAATGTAAATATTGTGGCAAATACTTTGCCCATAAATGCAATTTGAAAGACCACTTGAACACACACCAAATAGAAACGGCATTTAAATACAATTTATGTCAACGGTACCTGACAACCGCTCGTGGTCTCAAGCGTCACATAAAGACACATACTGGAGAGAAGCCTTACCGCTGTGAAACTTGTTTCAGATCGTTTGCATTAAAAACTTACCTACGAAGACACGAAGATACGCATGCTGATATTAGACCACATAATTGTTCCACATGCAATAAAAAGTTTTTCAGGAAAAGCCATTTGAAGAAGCACATGCATCTTCACAATAAATTAAATACTTACGAGTGTGAATTTTGCCAACAATCGTTTACCCAAAAACACAACTTATACAAGCACGTAAACAGTATTCACCATCAAATTAAGAAGCACCGATGCAGTTTGTGCGGAAAACTATTTGCTACCAAGGATGAACTAGTAATGCATACGAGAGTTCTTACTGCGGAAAAGCCCTGCAAATGTCTAAAATGTCCCAAGACGTTTACACAATCAAGTAATTTAGGCACACATGTGAAAACACATAACTAATTAATTAATTAACTTGTAATATTTCGTTGGAGTTTACGGAAAACTTACTGCTTCTAAAAGTGTTCTGGAGCGACCACTTTTGTAAATATAACTATTGAAAAACCTTTTATAATAAAAACATTTTTTCATTCGAATAAAAATTCTGTTCCTTCCAAGTATGAGTAAATAAAATTGTTTTACATAGTTTTTATATAAGCATGTTCGCTCCAAATAATGTTTTACAACATTTTTTTATCAACCTGGAGCTCAATATGGTTTAGAATAGATTTTGTGAATCAGTTTTATAGAAGACATTGTAGAATAAATTATTTTTGAAATCCCTAAACTTTGAATCTAAGTTATTTTAAAGTTCTGTTTATTGTATTGGTAGCTACCTTCCGCAAATCAACAATTTTTTATCCTATGAATGGTCTGTTTGGTACAAATGGTCCGATGGGGCCTATTTATGGCCTTTGAGTTTATAGCAAGATATCTACGATTCGCTTCTGCAAACCGGACATTGGCATCATTTCGTGGTTTCTTTCGTGCAATTAAATGCATAATTTATTTATAAATAACGCATTTTTTAAGGTGCAATGATTTCATTTCAAAAGTATTTACGTCCCCCATCAGTCCTATTTAAGTTACTACAATAAAAATTAGATTAAACGTTAAAAAATGACGAGATTAAGGGATTGAGTTAGGCACCGCCCTCGTGGATGAACTAGCGGTACTTGGAACAGTTGAAGGATCTGAAGGCACAGTTTCCCATATTGCTAAGATGAACTTCGAAAATTAGATGGGGATTTCGAAAATGAATTTTGAGATTTGTCCACAAGGTAGTTGCGATGCGGATCATGTCTACATGTTTATCAACATCAAGGTAAAAAATGTAAATCTTAAAAATTAAGTACACGAATAAAAATAATAAACCAGATAATAAGGTGTTTATTTTTAATTCATTTGATTGATTTTGTTATAAAATATTTGGGATTCCTGCATATCAAATTTGAAAACTGCTGTGTTAACCTTCATTAATAAAATGAGGCGTCGTCGGCCAAAGTCGATAGTTTGACACAACTGGAAATGTGTTCCATTCGACCATCCTTCCAACACGCTTTCCAACAGTTGCATGCGATCTAAAGGAAATTAAAATAGGGAATTATGTTTTTTAATTACAACGATTAAAAATTGTAATTCTAGTTATACATTTACGACGTTGGGTTTTAGACTATTCAATTAGCCCGTTGTTGCGCAGCTGATATTCGTCGTGGCCTTGGGATTGGTAATTTAGATCATAAATTTCATAATTAAATTTAAAAAAGATAATTCCTAAAAAAATCAAAGTTATTCAATAAAAAATATTTTAAACAAATTTAATCAAAGAAAAATTAATATAAAAATAGTTAAACATACAATTACACAAATAAAAGTAAACAAAAAATATTAAACTTAATTAATCTAAAAAATACACTTATTAAGTAAAAAATAATTAAACATATATAATTAAATAAACAAAATTAATTAAACAGAAGATAGGTAAATATAATTAATTAATTAAAAACAAATATAATTAATTAAGTAAAAGCAAATATAATTAATTAATTAAAAA
>JAQFZH010003806.1:0-13132 GCA_034695485.1 Entomobrya nivalis | reverse complement strand
ATGATTATGTTGATCATTGGGAGGATAGTGATATTTATAATATTCGGGTTTCAAGCTTCTAGGATTTGTGCACATGAATGTGTATAACAGTCCCTAATTTTTCGTACAAAAAAGAGAGATGTATGCATGTACATTATCTGCTAAATTTACTACTATTATTTGTTATTGAAATGCAGTCGTTCTCAATAAATGGAAGGTTGGTTAGAAAATGCAAGCAATATTTATTCACTTTTTTTAGAAAGATCATGGTACAAACGCTATACATGCTGTGAATTTTCCATATGCATACATTGTATTGTATAAGACGTATTACGTAAGTATTAAATAAAAAAAATTCTACGGAGATGAGGCGTCATCGTCATCACTCATGGTAATCATGTGAATGCGCTGCAGTTGCAACTATCGCTGCTGTTTCATATATATATTTTTTTATCCAAACTTTATTTTACGCTGACGATGATAATAATAATGTTGATTACGATGCGATGGTTATAGTAATGCCAGGCGTAAAAGAAACTTCACTTGTTTTATAGTAGGATGGGTAGGGTGGTTAGGGTGTGTAACCGGAGAAACTTACTGATGTTGGTTTTTTTCAGACTTAAGGGCTAGGACTGATTGTGAGTTGAGGATTATGTTTACGACCCTGAAAGAATGTAAATTTTGTGTTCTGTACATTAGTGTAAATGAAAAAATAAGATGATGATGATGATAATCGTCAACAACGTCATGTCTTATTGTTATCATTGCTGCTGGAGGCCGGAGGGAACAAATCAGTTTTTTGCCCATATTGTTGATGCATCATTACAGCCGTCACTTAAATGTCTTGAGAAGTAGCGTAGATGTAATACCGAGTTCAATTTAAACGAAATGTTGCTAGTAAAATGCATTATGCAGTTGATGTGCTCAGTACTCACTGCCAGCGCAGTGCAGTGCAGTGGAGAGGTTTTGTTTGTGTAAAGGTAAAATCTTACTGCAATTCGTCATGAAGTGCAACCTGATATCTAATTTGTGAGCTGATAATGAACTTGAAAGTTTTCTGAGTACGTAAGCTGCTCTACAAAATGATAGCAGTATTTACAATTTATGCAAGTCGGTTATGTGGGTGCATTCACAGCGTGTACACCTGGTTCTGGCAAAAATAGCAATTGTAAATTGCTCTGAAACATATAACCTTTTATAGGGCTAAATTAAGGTTAACAGTATAGCAGATAAGTATTAGCTTGATGATTGACACTTTTGAAGCAATTACACAACAACTGTCCATTAATCAAGGACTCCCCTGACATTTGGTATAGTTCAATGCATCTCACCAACAACATGAGAAATGCTCTTTAACTTCTGAGAGTGCCTTTCCCCTGTCCTAATTGTAAGGAACGCACTCTTTGGTGATTAAAAAGGAACATACATTATTTTAACCCATTCTTCTCTCTTATTGCTCTTCTTCTTCTGACATAGATATTGTTTTTACTCACGACATGTTTTTCAGGCCATACCTTCCTGCATAAATTTCTCTAATCCAGTCATGACGAATATGATGGTATAATAAGTTGGGATGGGGGTGATGGAACTATGTATGGTACTCGTTTTCCTACATGATTTTAATTGCATGTAGGTTAAAAATTACGAGACCAACCAGGTATATATTTTCACTTCTACTAAACCTAAAGAAGTCTCATCGACGAACATTATCCAGAGAGACTTTTTCACCTTACCTGAGTATTAAAAATATCATCTCCGTTTTCTTCACTCCTTACGTGAGTATTGATGGTCGTGCGGTGTGGCATACAGTACTCATGTACAAGAACAGATTGCTTTTTTGGTACACTTTCAGTACTTAAAATACAGTTGAACAATCGTGGTGGCCGTCTTATATGACATGACCATACTATTGTTATGGAGAATGGATGGTTATTAATAATGAGGTTGGTCTCGGTGGTGGTGGTGGCAGTAGGCATATATGAAGTGGTTTTTCTTTAGACTTAATGCACGCACAGGTTTATAATCTTATATTCTAAACGGTTACATCTCTCAAGAGTATTGTAGACCTATATATTTCTTTTTGTAGACCCACCACCTACCTACCTATATGTATGTATATATGTATATGTATGTGTATAGGTGAGCACAGGTAAGAAAACAATGATGCATTTTTAATATTCTTATTTCCTAGTCAGCGTAAAGAGGTAGAAAGATTTTACCTGCGTACATGCAGTAAAAAAACTACTTTACGCTTTTGCTTGCCTTTGTTCCTGGAAACCAGTAACAAATAGTAGTTTTTTTATCGCTTGTTGCTCGTTGCGACTGCCTCATCGTGGTAAATTATCTAGGACTTTTATGTCGTCGTGATTGTAGTGGTGATGGTGATCAAGATGAAAATTTTATATGCGTATATAGTAGGGTTAATACTTATAGTGTTAATGCTGGGATTACACATCTTATAGTTTGAGCAGTATAAATTTGCCCAGAGCGTCCAAAAGATCATCTGCTACCACCGGTTTCAATAGTGTGTGTGTGTGTAAAAAAAGATGTCGTCTTGTTGCATGTAACAGGGAAAATCTTGCTTTGTGCTCACTTTTTTTTATACATGACTAACTTGACTTTTTTATCTATGCTAAATAGTAAGCAATGTTACAGGTATATGATTAGGCATACGATACTAAATGTCAAGTCAGCTCTACCCAAGATGCTGTTATATTGATGATCATGAAAATGATGATGTTGCTCTGCGCTTAGTTTTTTTTTCTCTTTCCATATAAGGGAAACGTAAGTAAAGTAACAATAAGTTTTTCTCTGGATAGGACCGCAGAGTAGGAATATGGTATAGGTTGTATTTTTTGACAAAAGGGAAATGAGTTTTTTCCTTGGAGTGAGGGTGGGTTGTTGTTGATGGTTGTTAGCGGTTGTGGCCGGAGGCACTCCTCTCTTTCTCGCATCTCGGCTCTCCCTGTCTTGCTTATTCTCTCTTGACGCTATACTTCAACTTGTTCTTCAAAACTCCATTGACTATCATGATAATACTCTTTCTCTCCCACTATATCTCTACTATTAGTTGTGTAGTCAGTGTATATGTATGTATGTATGTTGCACAATATTTACCTGTAAAGTGTAATAATAAAGAGAAGAAGTGGCGATGAAGTTGAGGGTAATGGATGTGAACTGTAATATGGAGGGATGAGCAAACAGCAGAGACACACGAGGTATTATATGATTACGATCATCGACGACGAAAAAAGAGTGCTTTTAGAAGATTGAAGAAGTAGTAGCAAGGAGCATCATCATCAGCATCATCAACCATGGCAGACCTATCCTTTACCTTTGCTCCTGTTAGTCAGGTTGTGTTCCATCTTGGCACTTTGGTATATAGACTGCATCCATAGGGTCGCCGTTTCATGAGAAGAGAGAGAGAGAGAAGAGAGACAGGCTTCAAGTAAGCCGAAGAGAATAAGCAAACAAGAGGACCGGTTGAGCCTAAATAAGCGGTAGTAGTAGGATTTGAGCTTATAGAGAGTAACACCTGTTGTATATACCTCTTCTTTTCTTCAGCTTGAAGATGAAAGACGATGAATCCTCTGCTGAGATAATTTCAAGTCAGTATTCTTCTTCGAAGGCAATGCAACAACGTCATGACAGTAGTACTACACATACATACATATATATTCACGCTACAGATAAAATTATATAATACGAACGAACGTATATCTCTCTGTGCTATATGTAAGCATATACGTTTAAACTTTTGTTCTCTTCGGGTAAAGGTGTTGCACTGGTGAGAGTAGCAAACTAAATCTTCTTTCTTCTATACAATGTCTACGTACAAAAAAACGTATTATTTATAATCATGCAAATATTGTATATGTGGATGTGTATACTTATCCCCTTATTCTCTACTTACTCTAATACACAGGTACATACCCAATTAATGCATATATAGCAACATGTTTGTTCACGGTCGTGTATCATCAGCCAGGTTCTTTCTTCTGTGGCTGAGGTTGTCAAACACCAGTTTTTTTTGCATTTCTACAATTTACATATATTACTGTATGATCGGACTGGATATGTACATACATGGATTTGCTTATATGTATATATGTAGACGTGAAATTTATAATGTTGCTTTTAGTACGGTAACCGTACTACACGTTCGGACATTGAAAATCATAAATGCAGTAACTAGTGGTGAGGTTTTTATTGCTACACAGTATGCACCTCCGACGGATAAGTCTTTGTTCCGTGTGTTTTATAATAATAGTAGTGACTATATACCTTGTTAATATTATTGCTCTTGACTTGACTTGGGACTTTTTCATCTTTTCTCGTGAAAGAGCAAATGCTCACACCTCTCAACCAATAACCAAATTCGAGGTCTAACATTTAGCTGAGAAGGGAAGCTCTTTGTGGAAAAACTAATTTGTACGTAATGATAATAATAGACAAAGCAGTGTTTATAGTAGCATAAAAAGGAACATTGTGAAACCAAAAAAATTTGAAACTTTTTTGGAGGAAACTTTTTGGCTTATTAAAAAAAATTACAAACTGAAAAAGTGTGGCCGTCGCCGCGGCAAAAAACGAAGGAGAGAATACTACACTCATTCTTTTTTGCTGTTATTTTCGTTTTCGGGCAAGCAAGTTATGTTATAAACGTTGTAACAAGTATTACTATAATCCAAAACCAGGGTTTTTACGTGGAAGTAAAGTTGATGGTGATGGTAACAGCAGGAAAGAAAAGAACCACAAGACTCTCCTCAAGATGAAAAGGAAAGAGAGTGGTGGTGAGATGGTGGCATAAGAGCTGTACTGCTAAAGCTTTTCCCTATTCTAATCGTCATCAGCGTTTTAGTCATCCCTGTCTTCATAATCATCATCGTCATCATCATCATCATCAGGTACAACGTGAACTTGTAAAATATAATATCCTTCTCCCTTCACACTTTTATGTATGCATTTTATGTATCTTCCCAGTTTTTATATATGCGGTTGTAAGGTATACTTTATTGTTATATTAGGTATACACACTGTAAAGCTAGCTACCAGTCAACCTCCTCCTTGCCCATTCTTGTTTTCCACGAACAAATGAACAAGCTAACGAAAAACTCGGAGAGCACTGTGTTGTTATTGTTCTTTTATCTTTTTCCCTATAACTTCTCTCTCTCAAAAAAAGTTGCCAGTCTCTCTTCCCATCATCATCATCATCACCATCATTGCCGTACCATGTAAGTCGTCGTGGTCTTCGACTTTTTTTCTATAGCCCGTGAATCCATGTGGCGAAGTGCGGTGGTGGAGTGGAGTTGCTTGTTTTTTCTTCTATATTCGTTCGTTCGTTCGGTTTTTTTTTGTTCTTTTAAGTCTCTGATCTAACTCTCTGTAAAAAAAACAAGAATAAAAATCAAGAAGAAAATTATGGTAGAGTTAGAAGTTGTGGTGGTTTGTTGTTGTGGTCCTGCCTAGTTGTTGTTGTGGCATTAAAGAAGTGAGTTGATGCATCCATCAGCAACATCCAAAAAACCTACCTTACCGTATACCGTCGTCGTCATCATTATGATCATCTCAACTTCTTACACCGCTTTATCTTTCTGCTGAAGTGGCACACAAGAATCCACTATCAAGTGAAATCCTGTTGCTGCTGTTATGTTGGCTGTTGATGCAGTTTACTTACCATCATCATCGCTCTTATAAGTTTTGTAAGCACTTTTACTCTTGGTGTATCAGAGAGAGAGAGGAATATATATTAATATAGTTGTGCACTTGGAGGATACGGAAAAAGACCACAACTAACCAACCTGGGTTGTGTGCGAAGGCGCAACTACAAATATACACACAAAGTAAGTAATATACCTAATTCAGATGGTAGAAGGAGAGTAAATAGAAAATAGTGGTAGTAATGGTGTTGCTCGAGGAGATTTCGGTTGCATCATGATCATCTCACAGTGCTGATGATCATCTTCTCATCGTTTGTAGTTATAAGAGAATAAAGGGAAAAGACGACGCGATTCTCTTCTAAACTCAACTCAGTCGTGATCATGAACATGTCTGTGGTAGAGCAGAAATGACTTCTTTGATTTCGTGCCTTCTTTCTAAAACTACTACTACGTCTACAACTGCTTGCTTCACCGTTTTTTGCCCTTTCCCATATGAAACAAGGAAACAAGGGAGGAAAAGAGTTTTGTTCGCGTTTCCCAGGAGAGTTGTACTGTTGTAAGTGAGTTTTTTGGAAGTAAGCAAGTGGAAAGTGGACTTCTTACGGATTTGTTATTTTTTTCGCTGTCTCTCTCTCTCTCTCTTTTCAGTATCATCTCTCCACTCTCCACACACAATCAACTTTTTTGTGCTCAGAGAGAAACAACGACAGAACGAAAACAACTATAACATTTGACGTTTGCTTGTGAGTTTGAGATGATGTTGGATTATTATTGGTTCATATGTTATATTTAGTGGAGTGGTTCATTACGGATGAATAATATACATGTAGGTGTATGTATCTAAGTTGACTCTAAAGGTTCAATTTTTTTTTGTTGTTTCTTCGGGTTTGTTATTTATTATCTTTATTTTGCTTCCACCTTATTGTTGTCGATGATGATGATGTGATCATCATTTTATATTTTTGACAGTAAAGAGAAAGAAAATGAGCATGTCTCCAATTTTTTTCATTGTATATGTCATGTCATTACGCTAACTAAAAAATTATCTAGAGAAATTGACCAGCGACTTGTGCAGTTTATTTGGTCCAACTGTTTTTTGTTGATGTTCTTTGTTTAGTTGTGTGGTATCGAGAACGTTTTTTTTTGCCGTTGTGTTTCAGTTACTCTTGTTTTACGATTCACTGTGTCCGCGTGAAGCGTGTGTACTAACAAAAGGCAAAAAAAACTATCATTGCTCGTCTCTTTTTCTCTCTGAGCTTTTATATACTTGGTAGAGTGGTTGTGAAACTGTATACCTATGTGACTTTATTGTGTTTTCTCCAGTCCACTACTCCTTTGTTGGTTAAATAAGCAAAGGGTGCAGATTCGCATGGAGGTAGAGAAAAAAGTTTTGCTATGAAGTGCAACCAATTTATGGAGAAAATAATGGTAATAGTAATATTGGAGTAATAAAAAAAGTGAGGAGCAGTGTGTTCTACGCTACCATTGTTTTTTTTTTGCGTGTAACTCTTTTCTAAGCTTACGAATAGTTTACTCAGTAAGGCAGTAAGGAGAATAAAAAATAACTGATATCAGTTGTATTTCATTGCAACATTAGGATACATAAAAGGTAGGGAATCGTAAAAAACGGACTCCAACGGTCATGCACTTTTTTTTTACAAGAGATTGGGTTCCTGCTTCTTCTCTCTGAGCTGAGCTAGTTCTCTATTATTATTTTTTGCCACCACCACCACCGCTTCGCCCGCCGTGTTTGTACTTTTTCCGGCTGGCTGATGTCGTTAGCAAGTAGAACTAAACTCAAACTTGCGGAACATTGATTTCTGATTTCTACATCCAATACAATTACGGTTAGGGCCTGTAAAGTTGTAACTTGTTTGTATGTACATATGTTTTACATTTGAGAAGAAACGTTTTCTCTCTCTCTCCATTATTATTATTAACGTGTGCAGCTCTGCTCTCTGTTGCGGTATTGCTCTTGATGTCTTGAATTATTTTCACAGGAAAGTGAGTTCACGTGAAAGTGCTCATACGGAAAGAAAAAGTTGAGAAAGCTTTTTCTGGGAAATTAACAGCAAAAACAAAGGTTTTCTAACTGTTTGAATAATATATTTTTTGACTAAGTAAATAAAGCTCAATTGCATTCAATTGCTTCCTGCTAATCTAATATTACGTTTGATATTTTCGTCTTTCTGCTTCACATTAGCCAGGAACCAATTTTGTACACAAGTTACGAAAGGGAGTATGTATATGTATATTTTTACAGACCTTGAACGCCTGAATAAAGGGGAGTGAAGGTGGGCAAATCTTAGGCATGTAGTGGTAGTCATACTCATGGGTATTCGTTTTCAAGGAGTCGTGAGAATAATGCGAACCTTTATTTTACGACGATCCATCATATTTAACTGACGAATGGCAAAAAGTTTATTTGAAAGAATGGCGACAAGAAAAAGATTTTAATTGCATTTCACATTTTGGTGCAAAAAAGAGGCTAGGAAGAGGATGCACACCATTATGAATAATTGTTAGTGGAGAACAGATACACAAGTACTAAAAAAACCTTGCAAATTTTATGTAGCGGGGATGATTATTTTCGATAGTTATTGCGTATGTTCATGGCTTGTCTTCTAAATGTTGAGTACAATTACACGGCAATAAACTCAGCGGGATCTTTTAACACTTTTTTAAGTATCTGTAAGTGTAACCTGCGGAGACGTAATTTGTTGGAGTCTTAAAATAATTTTATTTTTTCCTCTATCAAAATTACCGAGCATCGAACAGCTTGAACGTCTTGGCTGCGTAAATATATATTTTGCGACGCCTTTCGCTCTCGGATGAGTGTGTATAAAGGGTACAAAAAATACGATGCATAAGTTGTAATTTGAACAATGGCTGATAAGGATTCATGAGGAGGAGGAGTGCGAATTGTAATATGGTTTTTTAAATACTCAACACCTTGAAAAATAAAAAGGGTGATTGTGCGGCTGGCTGGAGACGTACATGGCACCACGTGTTGTTCTATACTTTATTTTAGAAAGCTGCACAACACTCGAGTCGCGTGAGTATGCATCAAACTTTTTATAACATCCATTTTTACTGCTTTGTCTGCTACTTGCATATTATGTTGTTTTAATAGTCTCTTTACACAAGACATACCTCAGCAAAAAAAATAAACTACAAAGGAAACGCAGTAATTTTATTAGTATTTTGTGACTCGGAAAGTTTTTTTTTTCAGCTCATGAAAAATACGCTTTTCCTTGCTGAAAAGGCAACAAGTAGTTACTACGGTAGCTGGCTAGTGGAAAACAAGCTTGTTAGTGGCTCGTCAAAGGTAAGGAAGTATTCCTTGTCGAAAAGATTATGGAATCTTGCGAGTGTCCAGAATAGACGCTAAATTTGCCGTTATATGTTTAAAATAATTTGTATTATATTGAGAGCAATCATTATCATTAAAATAAGCCAAGCATAAAACTTTCTTTGATAGTTTCCCATTTCAAGCTCAATTTGCTCTGGCTAGCTTTCCCGATGGGTACAGTACACGTCAATAGCTGAAGAAAGCCGAAAGAAGGAAACTGATACGCATGGCACCGAAACCGAAAAGTTTTTCTATGTACATACAGAGCATTTTGAAAATCGTTATGTGTGCATTCAATTTCAATAAAAAAAAATTCTTTCAATTTACGATATCTTGACGAACAAGGGAATCAAAGGAAATTTCAATTTCCTCCCTATTTTCTTGATAATACTATGACAAAAATTTTTTAGTCGATCTCCCAAAATCATAAAACCATGTTCCTTACTTTTTTTAGAATTACGGGCACTTTGATATAAAATCTGTTGTCCTTGTTCAGGCAGGTCTTGATGATAGCTTAAAGCTGTAACGTGTATTACGTTCTCTTTCTCTTTCAAGACGTCTCACTCGTGATTAGTTTGTAACCTGGCTGATGTTCTAAAATTAAAGTAAATAGGAACTTAGTTTGCATTTTGTTCCTAAAGAAATGGAGAGAGTGAAGCCTTTCTGTGCTTCTGCTCTTGACGAAGGTGGAAGAAAGGCAGACAAGGAGAGAGTCAGGACTTTATTACAAGTACAATTTTGCTACCAACATGAAGCATCGCATTCAATCCAACCTCCCTTGCTGCTATTCTTAATAAGTTTTTTTTTCGAAATAGGAAGAAAGACACATGCAGAGATTCGTAGTTTACTTGGCAACATATACACTGAATGCGTATATATATACAAACACAGTTAAGTTTTCTCAATAATAATATGTTTTGGAGAATGGGGGATGAAGACATGAAAATGACGAAGAAACAAGAAAGTTTGCTGCTGAAGTAAAAAAAAAATACTCATTTTTTCCCAAATTGTCCTTTGTACATATATATAAAGGCAAGGCTACAGAAAATATTGAATATATTGTCAGCATTCGACTAGCTTTATAAAAATAATATCATTTTAATATACTGGAGTCAGGGTGAATTCAGAAGAAACTGTCTTTCTCTTTTCTTCTTTTCTCTTAGACCACAAAGAAATCAGAATGAAATCAATATCACTCCGTCGTCTTCTTGCGGCGTTCATCGCTCACACGCAGAGAGTAACCTCGTTATATCATCTAATTTCCTTGTCAATACGCAACAGCTAAATGCGTGCCATGCATGATCATGATCATACAGAGAGTATTGTGTAGTTAAATACCCATTTACATAATGTATTTACCTTAAAACATCAGAAGCTCTAAAAAAAGTTGCGCAATAGGGTTGTCCAATCCCTGTACATTGTAGATATTCAACGAAGATGTAAAAAAGTGAGATTTAGGGAGAAAGTCTCTTTGATCCTTTCCCCCGTTGTTGTATTCTCTTGGTTTTGATGAAATATTTTAATATTATAATGAAAATTATTTGAATATTTTATGGCATTTTTTGGGGAACTGAATTTTAATTTTAATCTTTGAAATTGTTGTTCTGTTTTTGGTAGTCAAATGTAGAGTGTGTAATTTTTTTATGATTACGATATCGGTCATATATATGTGTACATGCTTAATGGATGTTTTTTGTTACGACATATTCATATTTCAAATGTCAACAGAAACAGGATCATTGAACATTTGAATATTCAAAAGGAAACGGTTGGAAGTTTAAAGCGTGGGAGATTGCTTATTGCTATAGCCATAGAAAAGTTATTTTCCATATTAGTCGCATGCAGATGTAATATACATCCCGCCGTCACTTAATTCTGTTTAACGTCTTGTAAAGCAAATATTTATTGGCTGCAGAGACGTATCACTTAAAAGGCAACAACAGTGTGATAATATATCGTTTGTTTATGGCGCGGTTACAGTAAAATATCTGCATGAACAAAAACCCATACTATGAGGTGATCAACTTAAACAACAATTACGCTTTGTGTAATATTGTGTTTCGCTGTTTTTATGACTTCTGTTAACGGTGTCACTAGTCGAGATTTTTTAATGGTGATGTTTTCATGCTACTGAATGTTAATGAGAAGATGCTACCTGCAGACGAGGAACAGGTATCTCCCTTCTTCTTTTGACGTTTTAATTGTCGACTTGATGGGTAGAGTGGCAAGAGAGTACTAAAGCCAACATATTTATTAGTTGGACTAACCATTTTTAGAAGAAACGCGTAAAAGACAAATACGAAATCGGACATATGCAGCATCATTGCCTACGATTTATATCACTATCACTTTTTCTCTTGTGTCGTCTTTAAGTATTAACTTTAATACGCCTATCAAAATCTTTAGCTTGTGAGTTTTCACGTGGCATATATATAATTCATTGCCTTTCAATTTAGTGGTTGAGATAAAAAAGAAATTTCATTTAATTCTGTTAATTTTCATAATTGTTTAGCTACGTTAAAGCAATGATAATTCATTGTAGAAGTCAAGCTGTATGAATATTCGTTTAAAAATATTGCAGTGACAATAACCTGCTTCTCAATTGACATAAATTCTTAAAGACCGCATAAAGCATTTTAGTCGCAAATGCGTTTTGGTATAAAATGTAGGAACTATAACAGGAAGCCATTTTCACCAGCATTTCAGCTGCAATGCAATGTGTTTATGAACGAGCATTTTTGGAAGAGGGTCATTTGTAAAACCTTCACAGATGAATATCATATACATTATACGAATACAAAATCCGAAAACATTTGTATTAATAAATGTTTCATAATATGTTTAGAAGACAAGTTAGGCGTATTATATATTTTAAGAGAATACGCTCAGAGTTTTCAGTGCAAGTGTACAATTTTCATGGTCCATTAGATGAGATCTCAACGACTCCGCACTGAGAATTCCAGGCAAAGCTGCTTTAGATGTTTTGCATTGCTGGGGGAAGCCCTTCCGAATTCTGCGGCAACAGGGTTGTAAATAATTGTGTATATAAATATATGCCAGCATAGGCAGGATATTGTGAAGTATAAAGTTTTGTAATATATTGTATGAATATCTATCTGCTGCCTCAAATGGGGGATTCTATTCAATTGTGTTTCTTTCTTTCTACCTCTCTCACACTTCAGTTGTCTGCTAATGGCACTGGTGGTTCAAGTGGATCTCATTACATTGAGGATACACAACATTATAGATGGGTTCCCAAGTTCCCATTGTTGTTCTCAGACTATTCCTCGTTTCTTAAAATGCTGCTGACTGAGTGCGACTGCCGTTGTTTTTCTGGATATAGTTTAGGGGTTTTTCCTTTACTATTCCTTATGTCATCTATTACATGTTTACTGCTGCTGCTGCTAGCCTTGCTCTTGTAATGCTCCCTGGCTGATGCTTCCCTACTTTTGCATTATGACCTGACCATAATGGTGATAGTGATGATACTGTTGTTATGCTGTGGCTTTCTGTAATCTTGTTTTAAACTTGGTGGAACATCAATTTGATTTCAGGAGAAAATATATGTGAATTGCATCTCAACAGACGGTAATTATAATGGCAATCATATTTGATGACTGTTGTTCTTGTGGAAGTAGAATGCATGCATACATTAATTCAGCCACTAATATTGCAGTCACTGGGCAACTGTTGTTGTTTTATCATTGCGTTTCTAGTATACTGGGAAGTGATCTATGTAATGAGCAATTGTATTATTATTGCCACCTCAGCAATGATCCATCTTTTTGATTGTGAATCTTATGGCCGAAGAAGCTACAATGATCGTGACGTTGTGGTTATATTTTTATGGTTATATAGAATACAGTACAAATAGATTGTAATATTCTTTGTGTTGCGTTCATGACGTATACTCTCAAAGACTAGCTTTAATTTCGCCTTATTACTATAACACATGTACTTGACTATATGGAGGTGTATTACTTTACTTTCAGCTAGATGCTTGCAAGCTTGTATACCACTGCCATTAAGCTCCAGAGCAACTTGTCTTTCTTTCTACACATCACCATAATTCAATATCATCCCTTACCTTAACATCCAGACCGTTGAATAATATTATCCTTCCTTACCTTTACCTGTAAACAAC
>JAQFZH010003805.1:0-13134 GCA_034695485.1 Entomobrya nivalis | reverse complement strand
TGCACTGCAATAAGTCCACTTACTGTTGTAACGGCTATTGACCGGAACTCTTGATCTTTTGTGTATCCAAGTGCCACCGAAAAGCAATTATAGTATGAACCAAGCCCAAAAATTACTGTGTACACTGCACATAAGTAGTATGGCTTGTTATTTTGGAACTTCAATTTAGATGTTTTAGGGTCCCAGTGGCATTTACTTCCACCAGTAATGGAACGCCAAGTCTCATTTGCAAGAATATATTCTTTCAAAAGGCAGTCTTTCAATAGTAGCGACATATTTTTTATTGTTTCGTAAGAACGGTTTAAATGTAAAATACGTTTACTTTTCAAGTACTACAAAATATTGAATTAAAAGCTTTAAGTGCTCTGAATTTAAACTTTTAGCATTGAATTAATGACTGGGGTTGTCAGTGGACTAAGTTAGTCTGAGTAAAATAACTGCGTCGAGGTGTTAAAGTATGTTATCCTTATTGGTCTAATAAAATGAGACCGCGCGTGAAGTGTGATTAAATTTTGTTGACGTAAGTTGTTCCAAAATAACGTTATACGAAACTAGTTCAAACTTTCGTTGGAAAAACACTTAATTGATTTAAAAACAAGACAACATATCATTAATCAAACCAAGAAACACAATTTAATATCAAAATTCTCTTTTCATTTGGTTGGTTTGCTTGCCTAACTATGTTCCAATTTTATTCATTAAACCTAGTTTTACAGTATCGAGTTTTAATTTAAAGTGAGGTTGTCAAATATCCAATATACCTGACACACAAATAATTATATTATTTGTTTGATTGATCGATATGTAGCATATTGTTCTATAAATCTTTTGACATCTTTTTGTCATGGCTGGTTTTGAAAATAAAGCTAGTAACCAGAACATGGTAATTATGGTATAAAAAGGACCAGAATACATGTATCTTCGAATGTCAATTTGGTTCATGTGTGGGGTCATTTTGGGTCTACCCTTGAGATTTTGACCTAGGTGGCTAGAAATCCATAGCTGCCTTGCACATGCAACAGGGACACAAGTGCCAAATTTGGGGTCATAAGTGCAAAGTGTTCTTGAGGTAGAGCACGGACGGACGGAAGACTGTACATTCATATGGAATTCAGTAAGTATTTTAATCCCATTGGTCTTATTAAATGAGACGGCGCGTGTATCCTGATTAAATTTTGTTTTCTCAATTTAATACTGGCGTGCGTCTTAAGAAACGAGTTCAAACTTTCATAAGAAAAAACACAAAATTTGACTCAAGACAAGACTATATACCATCAATCAACCCACGAAACAATTTTATATCAAAAATTTCATTTGGTTTGTTGGTTTGCCTCATAATGATAATATGTTAGTCCTAAAGCCTAGTTTAATAGTATTGAGCTTTAATTTGAAGTCAGTTTTTAATATATTCA
Source organism: Entomobrya nivalis (assembly GCA_034695485.1). Lineage (NCBI taxonomy): Eukaryota > Metazoa > Arthropoda > Collembola > Entomobryomorpha > Entomobryidae > Entomobrya > Entomobrya nivalis. The sequence continues at coordinate 11,722 of JAQFZH010003805.1, read as the reverse complement.
ATATACAGAACACACAAATAATTTTATTATCAGTTTTATTGATCAATATGTAGTTATTTGGGCTATGAATATTTTAATGTCTTTTGGTCATGTCTGGTCTTAAAAATAAAGCTAATAACCATAGCATGGTAATAATAATATAAAAGTATCAATGTATCTTTATATGTAATTTACAGTCATTTGGAGGGTTATTTAGGAATATGTGTGGGGTCATTTGTGGGGACCTGGGGTTTAGACCTAGGTTTTTGAAAATCCAAAGCATATGCGATTTTACCGTATACCAAGTATTTGAATGTAAAGATTCCAAACACGCCAATAATCCTTAAAATTTCAACGCTTTAACATATATAAATACAATTAGAACATTTTTACCCGAATTAAAAAGCACCATTTTTAAGGTTTGTGATTCAGACATTGATTTTTGGTGTATTATGGTTTTCTGACATATAAAGCTTGATAATTTTTGTAAATGTAGCTTTCACAAGGTAAATATTCAAATTATTAGTGAAAAATATTTTGTACATGTTTGTTTTTGTCAAAACTTTCTAAAATAGAAGTTTTGAAAATTTATACCAATTTGAAGACTTTTTTGTTATTAATATAATATGATAAACTCTCTGACACAGTTATACATATCCGTTAAGTAGCAAACCTGCTACTTTGAGGTTTAAAGTTGGGACGTTACTTCAGCTCTTTCTTCAGTGAGACATTAAGAATCTATTTATTTTTAGAAAAGCCCCAAATATTACCGTGTCTTTAATGTTATGCTTTGATTCTATACGTAAATCGGACTTCTTGCCATTACACTATTAAATGATTTCCTTCAAATAAAACATACAGTGTTACAAATTTAATTGTTCTGTTGTTTATTCATGGTCAGTGCTCCAACTTTTTAGTAAAATACTTGGAATTTAAATTTGTCTGATTTTAATAAATCTTCTAGAAAAGGAAAAGTAATCAATGAAAATATTACAATTTTATTCAAATTCTTTTGAAATAAACGAAACGTTTCTTCGTGACTTTGATTTGTCTTTCCGGTCTTTCTACGCAACTAAAACGGATTTAATTTTATGTGCCCTACTCATAAAAAATAGAAAAATATTACCTTGGATGTGAAGTCACCTTACAAATATATGTGCTCTCATTGTATTCATTAATTTACAGTCGTGTTCTTTCGCATCAATTTTTGCAATCGTATTCATTTTTATTCCAGGCATAAACTTTTATTTAATGAGTCACTGTTTTACTGAGTTTTCTCGATACATTTTTTATTAAAGATACGAGAATGCTTCTTCATTTTTATTACTTCATATTCAAAGCCTAATTAGTCATTCTAATAAAATGTCTCCAATAAATTCAATAGTAACTTATTACTCTTTACATAACCCATTTGTACAACATTTACAGGATTCGGAAGCTCCAAACGTTATCGCGATCAACAGACTAGACATCGTGAATTGATTGTGTGAGTATTGATTATATGTTTTGTTCATTTCCAACCAATATTCCCAGCCATTGTTTTTTGAAGGACCCCTTTACTGTTCCGGTGATATTTAAACATGGTGTTTCAGGTAACCGTGGCTTAGAAAATCTGACAATTCTACTTGGATGCCTGATTGAATTGTGAATCTCTTATTTCTTGACCTCATTTTTGTCCAAATTAAAAAAATAAAGTTAGGAAACAATAGCAACCAAATTTTAATTGTTCGATTGTTCAACAAAATACTAAGAATTTTATTTTTTAAATTGAACCTTTTCACTTTGAGTCCACATATAAAAGGAACGCAGTAAATAGAAAAGTTTCAGTGCAAATCTTTTTTTAGCAAAGCAACACAAAGTTTCATTGCGACCATGCAATACCATTTCATATTTTGTCTAGTTGTAAATTGAAGTTTAAAACATAATACAATATTTGTTACCCTCTGTCCCTGACTAAAAGGTTTATAACGATAATATAGTCCATATCTCAGTTGGTAATTAGATTAATATATGATGTAAACTTACTAAAAATTACATATGACACAGTTTTTTCTTCACTGACAACTTTTAAGTGGCATCCATTTGTTAGATTTCTTGGAATGGTGCGCTCAAAAAGTCACGATTTAAACTAAAGGGCAAGGAAAACGTTCTTAATAAATGAATCGAAATGAACTGAAAATAGTTTACATTAAACGGATTATTAAAATGATGAATTTTTTGAACTTTATTAAATCCAGCTTAAATGTTTAAAAACACTCATATCAGCAATTTAAGCTTCTTCTAAGGTGATCATTTTACCTTGCCATTGAAATTGTCGCATAGAAAAGTGTCCTTCCATTCCTTTTTTGCAATAGGGTCTGTAGTTCGAGTGATATAATTAACATCTGAGATTGTTCGAAAATAAATAAAATGCTGTATACTTCGTAAAATAACAACCATCGTTAAACCGGTTCTTATACAATTATAATAGACATTTTTTTGATATATGGTTGGATTTATATTATATTATATTATCAATCAAGTAAACGCAATGTATTCAACTTAAATTCACTTTCATTTTAATAATTAATAACATTTATAGATTCAAGTGTAATGGTTATTTTTGCCAATGTCATTACTTTTTTCTGCCGGAATACAATTAAAGTTGCATGTAACCATATACATTACAAATAACTTATTACTTGACATTGTAGATTATTATGGGAATATGTACTTTATAATTAAGAAGCAAAAATCTACAGCGACTACAGGAATGTTCAAACTTAAATTGACTTTGTTTAAATACTTGATATTTTGATATATCTCTCAATAAAATATTTATTGTGTTTTCAAATATATCCACCAAAGCTGTTTTCAAAAACCCTACGCAAATTTCAATAAGGCAGAAATTTACTGTATAATTAAATTCAACTAAACTAAGATATTTTGATAATTTATTATAATTAGATATTTATTACATCAGATATTCGATTTTTGATATGGGTTAAAGTAAATTTGATTCGATTAGTTGTGTTAGTAGCGTTACGTATTTTGTTTTTCGTAGAATTCATGGAAACAAAAAATAAATCTGACATGGGATAGACGAACATCAAACGTCTACATTGATTGACGTTTTCCCAACTAACGATTTTTGTAAAACTTTTCCGTCGAAGCCTTAACACTTTAAAGTGTTGATTGTGACGCTTTGAGTACGAATATCAGTATCAGGCTAATTTCCATTGAACTACTCAACAATTTTCTACAACTAAAGTACTAAAAATTGTAATTGTTTCATTGTCTGTTAATTGTAAATACTCCCATTGTTTTATAATATAGTGGGAACAAATAATTTTTGAATATTTTCTAGTTCTTCTATAAAAGGAATGGTAATGTCAGTCTCATTGAAATAATTTTGAAATAAACACAACGCTTCTTTTTGATTATGAATACGAGTAACGTAACTTTTTTGGTAAAACTAAACTTGACTTAATTGGATTGAACTATTTCATGGAAAAAAAACTTTTAGAACTATATCGTCTTGGCTGTGAAGACACTTCGCGAAATTGTTGTTGCTTCTTGAGTCGTTGTTGTACAAGTCATTAAATATATATATTTTTTAATTTTTTTCAATTTCTATGGAACTAAGGACAAGAAAATGCTGTTTTGTTTATATAACTGCATATTAAAAGAATAAATATTTTTATTCATAAAATGGCTTAAATATTTTGGGTAGTACCATTCCAAGGTCAAAAACTAAAACTAGTGCTTGTAAGTCATGGCGTCAAATAAGTTTGTTTTTGGATTTTAAAATAAGTTTGCTGTAATCGAAAGGTAAATTAAGGGTGATTTCATATATAAATACTTCCCTACATTTGTGGACTATATCCCAAAACAATGTTTAATAATTTAATACAGCATTAGGCTTCGACTTTATTTGAATCAAATTACACCTGGTAATCAACTGTCAAAACATTTGTTACATTATTACTTTCATTATTAATGTATTAAGGTGTATTTATCAGTTTTCGGAGGAATGATTTGTTTTTAGGAAATTCAGCTAAATTATGATAATAAAATGATGATGATAAATGTGGAGGATTTGTGGGAGAGAAGGGTACAAAAGTGGTTCTTTATTGTAGTTCAGACAAAGAAGGACAGACAAGAGTTATACAGTATACATTGCGTATTAAAGCATGAAAAGACGAACAAAAACAAGTTTACAGAATGCATGTTGCACTAGTCACTTTACATTGTTAAAGGGGGTTTTCAGTACATTTTATGCACGGAAAGTGCAGTCATAAAAATTGAACAATAAGATACAAACGTGACGTCAAGTGAGTCCTTGACTGTCTTGATTATTAAAAAGATACAAAAAGTGAATGTAGTCGATTTATACAACATTATCTATATAAAATGTTGTAACCATGGTAAACTGACAAATGGGAATCTGTACTCTCGCGCAAAATTTAATTTGCAGCAATTTGAGAAAAAAACAATTTACTATTTTTAAATTTTTAAACGTGTAAACATGTAATCTTTAAACATTTAAATCAAAGCCTAAAAAATTATAATACTAATAAGTTTTTGGTAAATTTGTTACTAGAATCTGGATGAAAACTTCTTTTGATTGCCATTTGATTTTTTGAACAACAGATAATCAACACATCACCAAAATTCTCACTTAAAATTTCATCTCTACTCTTTTGGCACACATTCAGAACTCAATAAAAAATACCTGCTTTGTTTATTGAAAACCTACCGGACATTATATGTGAAGTATACTGTTTTATGACTTTATTTTTCAATCTACCAATTAGTTGAGTACTATGCTTAATAACGTCAGAAATTATGAAACTTCTTAAAGAGAATACCGTACAATGTACGATACTCAAAATTTGAAATGATATTCATTTTGTGGTCAGCAAAACATCGATCCCGGATTCAATACCACAATCATTTAGTAGCAACTTTAAAAACGAACTTGCAGAAATCAATCCAAGGAAATCAATTCTAAAATAATATTCCTATTTTGTACCTTTATTATCATATGATATTTATACATGATTATATTATATATGGTGTGATGTGATTCATTTATCTTACAATAAGTTTGCGTGTATTTACAAAATGTGTATTCAAGTTCTTAAGTTTGTAGTTTCCAGCAATTTGCACTAAAGATACAAATGTAACTTCTCACCCTCATATTATTTACAGCATTAATACTAAGTTTACCATGGAGTCCATAATAAACTTTAAAATATTCACACCTGTATCATTTTCATAGTAGTTTAGCTCTCCAAAGTATAACCGAATATCCTTAATTGACTTCACATCTCGTCTCAACTCGCGCAAAGCCTTCTTTGAGCCCACACATATATTAGCCCTAGTGGCCAGTTCACTTATCCAGCCATCTTTTATTCGTTTGCTAACTGCGTTCACCATTCCTGGAATGGAATATCCAATTCCTATACATATGCTTGCACTCACTGATGTGTAAACTGAAAGAGCAAATGCGCCCATATTAGTAGTGGATCTTAAGCCACAATCTAAAGCCACAGTTCCTAGCAGAACTATAAACGTTATTGCATTTATTTTATAGGGTAGAGCAATGCTGTTTCGTAAGCAGTTATTAACCATTCCGGTGTAAATCGCAACTTTTCTATACTCGAAAATCGATTGTTTTAGAATATAAGTTGGTCGGGCTTCTTTGAGTTTATAACTGTTAATCCTTTTTATCAAGAGAAGTATTGCCAAATAGCTTGCAAACATTATTTCAATAGTTACAAAACAGAGCAACCGGCAAATGTACAAAAAATTCCAAAAATCGAAAACTCTGAAAATCATCATAAGAATTTGATTGAACATCGTCAAGTTTTCAACATTATCTTCCAAATATGCTGTAAGCGGATCAAAACTTGAGAATAATATCATAACGAGGTAAAATATTGGAAATATGGTTGCCGTTATTTTACTACATAATAAAAGTACAGGAACGATGCGACTAAACCTTACAATGTCAATATTAAATAGCGTATTAAAAATTACAGTTAGTTCGTTACTTTTTGACAAAGGAAACAAGTATATGTAAATTCCAGTCTCGAATAAAAGCAACCAGAAGCAAAATCTGGTCATCAGGTTTCCATCAAGAAAAACTTTGTCAGTGGAAAAATCTTTGAATAAAAAGATTCCTTTTAAGCAACATACGAGAATATGTGCCAACAAGATAAATCGCAATGGCCACTTATATTTATGTTTGATTTTCATATAACCAGTGGATTCTATTTGTTCATTTACCAAAAGTTTAAATGGGAAGGTGCGGAAACTAATTCGGTTTAAAACGTTGAGCTCAAACGAGTATAGGGACATGAGTGTTGGTCGTTTCGAATTTATTTTACGCAACATTGCGTTATAAATTGAAAGTTTCAATAAATCAATGTATTTCCTAAAATATTCCACAGACATACTGGTTAATTCAATGATATAATTTTAATCGTTTAACTTTCTCTCATGAGTGCTAATTTTGTGAAAATGCTCGAAAGCTAGGCTAATAAATTTGGTTTTCACTTTAAGAATGTGGGATTAATTAAATACAATAAATATGCTTAAAGAAATCTATACTGTTATTATTTAGTGTTAAACCACTTATAGGTGCGTTGTTATTTGAAATTAACTTTTTTCGAGCTACATAATTTTTGAGCAAAAATTGTCTTTGTTTCGTTAGCAAAATTCTATGGCTGACTAAAATCAAATATATTCGACTAGTATTGATCAACCTTAATTTCGAATAATTTTAGTTGCCTTGTTAAAATAACGAAGAAAATATTTTCAACTACATATCTTGTAATAAAATATTTATTGTTTTGCAAATTTAGTTCTAAGCTGCCCGCCCAAAAACCCGTGGCAATTTTTTCATATTTTGTAATAAGTGAGTAACATACTGTTTAGTTCTTTAAACTCGATTTCGATATTCAGATAATTTGGTATCAGTAGATATTTATCATTAATTCAATTTGATAAGTTGTATAATTAGCCTTATATGTTTTGTTTTCGGTAAGTTTATACAAAACGAAAAACACGTCTGACAATCAACAACCTACCTTGATTGACGTTTTTCAAACTGACAGCTTTGAAAACTTATTATGAAGCGATTCCACGACAACAACTCATTTAGCATTACCTTTTGCATGTATGAGGACTCAGTATTGAAAGCTGATAAATTTTTAATGATTAAGCATAAGCAAAGTTTTGGGACTTAGCACTTAGCTGAATCATACAAAGAGAAAAATTATGCGCTTAAATATTAAGAGAAAAAGAATTCAGAAGTTGAATGCGAATTCCAGTATTCGTATATATTTAATTTTTTAAATATTACTTAGATTATAGATGTGAAAAATGTATTCCGCTTTAATGGCAAGTAAATGTTAATGATATGACAAAAACTGGAACTGTTGAATATGTTTATCTGAACAATAATCAAGTAATCGTAATTCAACGTTTGATGCGGTTGGTCTTCAAGTGGCTTGGACGATAAAATGAAAGCAAATATTTTTCACTTGTCAATCAATACTTTAATCAAATATTGAAATTGAAGTCTTTAAATACGATAATTATGGTTTAATATTAAACTAGTCTCCCTAGACGTTGCCCTTTTATGTAAATCTGCAAATCTGGAAGCCTTTTTCACCAGAGCTGACAAAAGCAAAATGCTAAGCTTTATATAAGCCTGTTTTACCTTATAATCAGTACCTTATGTAAATTTAATTTTAAGTCGACAGTTTTGATTTTAATCCGATTCGTGATTTTACTGATAATCAAAAATATAAAGTTCCAAATCTTATTCTTAAGATAATTTTTTCTCCAGTTTTATTAAATTTGGTCAAATATAATACGCACTTAAAGGATATGCATTAGCAACCCAAGTCATTAAATTTATTTTTATTATTGGAACAAAGCTGAAACAATGGAACAAATTACGTTGAATTTTTTAAACCGAATTTCAAGGAAATGTGAAATTCACTTTATTTGTGAGCCACCCTTTAAAAGGAATGCACAACGTGTGAAATTTGTGTCTATTCGGTTTTCGTTTTGTTCTCATTGAATTTTGACTTTAAAAATTTGGTAAGTTTAAAATAAAAGTTACTAATTTAAGGTACACGAAGAAATTGGAAAGCAATTTGTTTTGAACATGGACATAATTTTAATAACTGGAATTAAACGATTTTTGCCCCTTCGAATAGTCATAGGCCAAGTAAAGGTTGCTAGGGATATTGATGAGTTGGTGAAATTAAATAAACGATACTTAGAACAGGCAATAAAACAAAGGAAAGAAAAGTTTACATGGGACTACTTTCCAAAAGGATATATGAATACCTGCGAAGAGACTTGTCTGTGAACCGGGTAAAATTGGAGGTGGTAGAAGATCTTCAGACTGTTATCAGTAAAGAGCTTGTAATGTCTGTGAAAAATGTTTGAAAAGAATTAAAAGTTCGATTGACAGAAAGATTGAGAGTTTCTTTGGACCTGTTACCAATAAATTGGAAAAATTTCACTAATACTTAGAATTATTTTGATAAAATATTTTAAAACTTTTACTCTGATTATATACCATACATTTAAAATCCTTTTATATACATTTTATTTCAAATTTTACGTTTCTCTTTACGAGTTTACCCAAGAGCCAATATGATAGAATACTAAATACCAATATGCCTTATATTCTTTTGTTTGTAATGCTGTCATTAGTTAAAAATAAAGATTCCATTGTCCTTCTTAAGCTACTACTTCTCGGTCCTACATGTATATATTTGACTAATACTCTCATTAACCTCATATCGAATCGACCCATATCATATTTAATTCTTAGCCATAATTTCATTTTATGCTTGTTGAAGAGTTATCATTACAAGATATGTATCAACGGATCAAGCATTTGTTACAATGATCTATTCTACAGACTTCGAAACGCAAAAAGCCGATATCTGTAATAATCGTTAATACAGAAAATACATTCTGACTACTCTATGTTCATTACTTGTTTGGGTGTGAAAGATTTCTGTTTAACAACTATCACATTCCCTGAAAGGTAAAATATAAGTACTTTACTTAAAATCTTAATTGTTCCATTGTTTGTTCATTGTCTGTGCTCCGATTGTTTAGTTAAATACTAGGAAATTTATATAATACATATTTATCGTTTTCTTTCAAACCATCCCGTACACTATAAAAGGTAAACTCTTCAGTCTTCTTTAAATTCTCTTCACAAAATAATCTAATAGTTTCTTTATGACTTTACAAGACAAGCAGTCCATTTTGCATTTCAAAACGTTTGGTTTATACAATACGCTGTTTTCATGACAAACAGTTTTACAAATATATACATTGTTTTGACTATAAAGGCACATTAAGAGAATGTGCGCCTTTACTTCAATCATTGTTTTTAAAATTGTATCCTTTCACTGGAATTTTTTATATTCAAGTTTTTGCTTCTCACTGGTTTACCGAGTCTTTAACTAAAGCCTCCTATCAACATTTAGTATAGCAATCGTAAAGTTTGCATATTGATTATGAATTTTTCTCTGATTATTTTTCTCAAAACAACAATTAAGGACCATTAAATATACTTTTGTACTAATAAATATGATTTAATACCAGTTTTGACCATACTATATAGAAATATTTCTATAGCATTTCAAATCTTTACCAGCTATTAGGAAAAAGGATATCGCAAAAACATCATGTATACTATGAGAACTTTTGGTAAATATGGAATTTCTTTCTAATAGACTCTCATTTTAGTGCAGTTTTTTAATAGCGTCACAAGCAACATTATTTTTATATATTGTATTGGTCACAGCTTTAAAGGAACAAAAAGGAATAAAAGATTTTATTGCCGCTGTGCTAATCGTCAATAAAACTTGCGTAAGTTTATGTTAAGTTCATATTTTTCTACGAATACGATGGGAAATCGACAGTAAATAATATATATATACCAAACCACGGTTTTTAAAACAGGAATTCAAAATACTTTGGTTCTGAATTGTAAAGTAATGGCGTACTTATTATTTTGTTTATTATGGATTTACCCATATTATTTTTATCTAATGCTTCCTGTAATGTCTTTGCAAATTTAACAAATATTTTTGTTTCTCCTTGTGATGTTACTAAATGGTTGCATACCAATTCCGGTTTTAGATTAACGAAATATTATATATTATCTTCCAATTACCTTCGACGAAGTATTGGCCAATAATTACTTTAAATTTCTTAAGAATTTGTTTCGAGAAAAAAAACTATCTAAATTATTAGATGAGCAGAACGGTTCAATGTAAACCAATGCACACCAACTGTATCAACTTTGATGCAAAAACTTTCATTCAATGTAATTCCAGCATCAATAATTAAGTATTTTTTAAACAGTAGTTATCAGCGTATTTCTTGTATTCATCCCAACAGCAAAGATATAAATGAACGATATCCAAAAAAGGATTTTATTTGGAAAGAAATAGGTTTGTCATGTTATTTACTGCCAACTCGGACGATTTAATTGCTCATAAACTACTTGTATACTTGACAGGAAAGTCGTATGTAGTAGAAAAATAACGAGCCCTTAGTATTTTCTCAGGTTATTATATAGGTTTTGAAGAGGAATTCGTTGTTAACTATACGTATAAATAAATTGTTGCCTTCTTTAAAGGAAACTTGTGTACTACAGTTTCGAGCAAAGCATTATTGTACACAAGTTACGCGACAAGTGTTAAATAAATCATTGACGGAAATTGGAAATTATTACCAGTAAAAGACCCCTATTAAATGGACAACGCTCAAGTGCTTTAAAATTTTCAAAGAGACATGCAAATAAGATGATGTATGTGAAGAAAATTTTGTACATAAGGTTAAAGTTCTTTAAGATCTGAAAGTGTTGTGGAGTATGTGTGCAATATTAGTTGCCGGATGCTTACTATTTTTGAATTGTTTTAATGTTTAAAAATTGTACACACCAAAACTGAGCCCTAGAAAGGACGGTAGTTTAAAAATAAACTCAAATTTATCCTTGAATTTGTATCGAAACTTGAATTTCAGAAGGCAATTCGTACAAATTTTTGCATAGTCAAAAAACCAGCATTCAAAATGTTTTATCAAAATTAGGAGACCCTCACCAAAATTGCTGGTAAACACAGATTTTTCAAAAACGTTACGAGATTTGTTTTTACATTATACGATTTTATCACCACCTTATCAAATTAAACTGGTCATGTAAGAAAATAATATCAACACAAACAACAATTCAAGTTACATCTGCTCATTATTATTTATGTCAGTTTATATTTCATCTAGCTTACATTTTCTTATTTTGTCTAGACGTAAGTATAATTTTACCTTTATATTAAGTTTGTTCAGTATATATGTTTATATACATTTGTAAACTTAAATATTTAAAATATTACGCCAAACCGTAGACAATCGTAAATCTTTTGACAAACCTTTATAATGTTGTAAATTCTACTCCACAGTTTAAACCAAACCCATTTCTTGTAACCTTCAACATTTCACTAATTCTTAACAAATATACACTCCATCTGATATTGTTAATATAAAATTTATCAGCTAAACAAATCATTTCAGGATTTCTCATGCAAAAAGCACATTAAATTAAATATACATTAGACGGGACGCAATAATAGAGTCGGCTTCTTCTTAGTATACCTTCATCTTAAACGAATATATGGAGACGAAATTTGTTAGTCGAACTTTTTTTTATTGTCGA
>JAQFZH010003804.1:0-13135 GCA_034695485.1 Entomobrya nivalis | reverse complement strand
TAATTCAGAGTCGCTCTCACTAAAAGCGTGGTCCTTCATTTCTTCTTTTCACAAATCATCCTACCACATTTCCAACAGTAATAGTAAAACTAAAACTTCAAAACTCTCTTTGTTCACCAGTTCATTTGATTGCTGTAAAGATTGTGAATATTTAGTGAATGAAGTTCGCAACGTTTACCATAAAATGAAGTGTTTCGAGTTGCAATTAATATTTAAACTGAAGACGTTAGAAGAAGTAATGAATATGGCAGATTTGAAGAATTTCCTTCTAGAATTAAATTGGTAAATCAGTACTTTGAGGACCATGAGAAAGAAAAGGAAAACTTTGATAGCAATTTGCAGGACAAGCTTACCGTTTTCAAACAGATGAGAATGGAAATTCTGACAAAATGTAAGATAATATGTATGTGTGTATTTATGAAATTTATTTATCAAACATTTTGTAACGACAACACAACTGATTGTATTTCAATTGTAGGTCAAAAGGGTCAAACTTTGTCAGATCTTCAACCAAGGATTATTTTACAAAGATGGAATGAAAGTAAGAATTTCATTAATAAAGTGTAACATTGTAATTTTTCAGGACAAATTTCATTAGTTCAACTTTAATTTGAATGGTTATCATCATTTTCAACTGTAGTGCCCCTGGTGTCGTCACCGCCCAGTTTGGTTAATACTCTATCAAGTCTCAATGCTAATACACCTGAAGCTTTCAATATATTGAATTCAGTTGATTCTGATGAGATAATTGAACACAAATATGAGGAAACTTTTGACAACCTTGGTTTACAAAATGAAATATTTATTTCAGCAAATTATCCTGTGCTCAGGTAAGATTATTACTTATTACTAAAGATGGTTTAACATATTTTACATAATAACCATGACTTTGCTAAAACATTTGAATTTTTGTTAATATTTTAGTGAAGCAAATTTTGCGAACGATTTATTGCACGCAACCACAGATGATTCGATTGAAATTTTAGACCCACAAATTATAAATGGGTGGGTAATTTTATTTATGTTTCCAAACCTTTGTTCTAAATTGTCAATAAATGTAACTGTATAAAGTTTAATTTGCAGTACGACCAACCAAATCGTAATTAATCAAACACCTGAGTGTTCCTCTACAAGTATAATTGAGAAACCATGTACCGAACCTCAAAAACTATTTCCTTGTTCACGCTCCTCAGAGAAATTCACTCAGAAAGGGAATGTAAGAAGCCATATGTGGCCCAGACGTCGAGTATTTAAACGTAATAATACCGCACAACGCCAGACAATACATAACAATTCTGCCAGATTTTGTTGCAGTCTTTGTAACATTTTTAACAGCAGAACTTTACTTCCTTTTAACAGAACAATTAAGAATCCATAAAGAAACACAACATTCTTCCTTAAAATCAAATCAGTATTGTCCTACTAATGACTCTGATAGTGACGATGACCTTCCAATGAATGATTTAACAAGAAAGGTTCCACTTAAGTGCAAATTTTGTCAAAAAATATTTCCTTCTTTCACGTATCTCCATCGGCATAAGCGCAAGTGTCATACTAAAAAGACATCCAGCAACGCTTCAGAACATGAAACAAAGTTCACTGAAAACGTGTACTCATATAAACGACTCGTGTGTCGAGAAATAAGTTGCACTAAGAGTTTCTCAAGCCAAATCGGATTGGAAACTCACAGAAAACATCATGGGAATTTTCAGTGCAATTTTTGTGATCATTGCGTTAACTACGCTCCAGACTTGGCTTTACATGAAAATCAGATTCATTCTCCCAAATCAAAGGCTAAACTATTAGCAAGACAGAAACGCAATTTGATAAAATGTTCCAGGTGCCCTGAAACATTTCTTTACGAAAGTCTTTACACAAGTCATTTTCTAAGTATTCATATGAGTCTTCCCACAGTTTTTGGAGTGTGCCCGTTATGCAAGTATGCTAGTGACTCTGAACAATCGCTACTAAACCATAAGAATCGGTATCACAATACAAGGAACATGGATCCTTCTAAAATCCCAAAATGTGATTTATGTCCAGCCTACTTCAGAACGTCACCTCAACTGAATCATCACAAGAAGAACGTACATAACGCTCACGAAAACCCACTAAAATGCAAAGAATGTAACAATGACTTCCGTAGTGAATACGGCCTTCAAATTCACATGCAGAAAATGCACAATAAAAAGTCTGATAAGAAATTTTATAAGCTGTACAATTGTGTACTGGACAAATGTAAGCGTAAATTTCCAAATAAGCAATCATTGGAGCGCCACCAAAAGTTACATGAAACGGGTGAATTTTCATGCCAATTCTGCGATGAAATTTGTGATACAGTTTTGAAATTAATATTTCACGAAACTACAAACCATGTATCAACATCAACGGGGAGAAACATGTCAAACTGCTCCAGATGCTCATACAAGAACAAATTTCCGACTAGATTTCAAAACCATTTCGCTGAAGTTCATTTAAAAATCCTACCGCCAATAACTGAGGAAGAAAGACAAATGCCAGGAAACTTTGAGTGCAACATTTGTAAGCTGGAATTGAGGTTTGGCTCCGATTTAGCAGTTCACGAGACTCAGCACAATAAAAAGAATGGATACTATATAAACTGTCCTAGATGTTCAAATAGTGTAAAAAAAATATCAGTATGTGGCTCACTTTTTGAATAAACATCTGGGAACTCCAAAGCGTAAAGAATGCTCGATTTGTAAATTACACACAATTCGATTGGACACACATTACAAGACGTGTCACAAAATTGAGGATTCCTCCAAGGTATACAAATGCGAAGGAGAGGACAATGGTTGTCAAGCTTACTTTATTAAAGCTGAGCAACTTATTCGACATAAACATAAAATGCATGTTAGCGAATGGAAATGCAAGGAATGTGGGAAAATATTAAAATGCAGAGCTACACTTAAATCTCATATTCTCAACTTTCATCCAAATTCGGACGAGAATCCCAAATTCCCGTTTGCGTGTAACATGTCAAATTGTAAAAAAAGATTTGACACAACTGCCGAATTAGATAAACATCAAAGTTGGCACAAGAAAAAAACATCATCTGGATCTACTGACACTGACAATACTCCAGGACTTTCAGATAAACTGAAATGTGAGAAGTGTGGCAAAGAATACATTTCTAAAAGTAGACTACAGACCCATGTGTCCAGTGCTCATTCTGAACGCTCTTTTATTTGCCCAGAATGTGGAAAGGTTTTTAAACGAAAAGTTGGGTTAGACAATCATTTATTATATCATAAAGGTCCAAGTGAATGGAAGTTTCAGTGTGCCACTTGTGGTAAAAAATGTGCCACCAAGGTAAATTTGGCTTCTCATATGAATACCCATGCAAAAGAGAAACCGACATGGGTTTGTCAGTTTTGTGGGAACAAGTACGCGCATCACCATAACTGGAGAAATCATATGATAGCAAAACATGGGAATGAGGATGGCGTGCCAAATAAAATAAAAGTTTCAAATTCAAATCGGCTAAAAAGGAAAGGGACAAAAAAGGGGGATTGTCTTCTTGCTGGAAAATAACATGCTAATTTTTTGTGTGCATGCTTAAGTTATTAATCGATCATTTTAAATAATTGTTTCAAGTTTCGATGTACAAAATATTTGAAAACACTCTCTTTTCAGCAATTTTTTACTAACAGTTAAAAAAAGTTACAATTCTCAAGGAAAATAAATGTTTTAGAACTATTTTTGCAAATAAACATATTTCTTGTATACGCCTTGTACAATTTATTGCATGTTTTTATCTTACATTTCTTTATATTTATAAATACACAATGGACTTAAGAAATATTTTTGCATTAATGTAAAAGTATGTGCCATTGCTCAAAAACACGTTGATATACAAATAAAATAAAATGATATGCTTGTTAGTAGTTGGTGATAGGCACTCCTGATTAGTTGGAGGAGTCGATTAAGTATGGCGTAGCTTGATATCATATAATAAACAATTTTAATAAATGCAAATTCGTAACATGCTTTAATGATTCGTTTCCAAATGTGACCATACACTTCAATTAGAAAGGAGACCACAGATGAACAAGTCATTAGAGCAAAAAGTATCCAAACAACTAATAAATCCTGTAAAGTAGCTACAGTTTTACCAAACCAATTTTCCTTTCTAAAGTACTGCCTGCTTACGTAGTTATTTTTACGAATGTATCCCCCAACACTTCGATAAGCTCTGTCTTCGCGCTCTCCTGTTACAATTTGGTTGGCAAATGTAAAAAGCAATTTGATATCGTGAAAGCCAAATCCCGCCAGTTGCATTTTTGCAAAACTTTTCTGGAGGTAAAACGATTGTATTAAGATTTTTAGATAGTTTCCTATTCCTGACTCAATAAGAGATGAATAGTCTTTTAAGACAAACTTTGTAAAGTGACTTTGTTTCCTCCAAGTTACAATTCGGATTCTTGAAATTACTGGTAAATCATTAGTTTCGTAAATTGTACGCTTTTCAGACATTCCTATGAGCCTGTTTGCAAATTTGTCCAAACATTCGTTAGTTTCATATAACACGACATACTCGTCTGTTGTTTTGGGGTACGTTTCATTTTTTCTGCTATTAACTTTCGAACTGTTTTTAGAAATCACTTTGATTACTTCATGTATGGTGTTCAAGAGAACTCCAATGTTCAACTTACTCGAACGGTTATAAATACTTTGGTAAACATACTGTAAATTAATTTGCATCGATTTTTCTGTTTCTGTTAACATTTTTTTAAAGACAGTTTTTGAGCACAGTCCAATTTTTATTGGTACTGTCGGGTAGATTAGATGGAGTGGGAACACTAGTTATTTCTGAATACATATCAGTAGTGTATACAAATCTCAAAAACAAAGCAACAAGAATCCAACTTACGACTAAATATTGAATAAACCATCTTCTATAGTTGGCAGACGCAGTACCTTGTTCAAAAGCAACAGAAAACAGCCAAAATCCTGGGCTATTAAATTCTTCATTGTCAATAAATTTGAAAATTAGATAGAGTAAAAGTAATGACCAGATTAGAGTCAACTTTGCTTCCATTGAGAACGCCTTGAAAAGAAGAAAAACAATTTTTAAATTGTACTTAGGTTCCCTAGCGGCTTTTCCAATAACACTGTACTTAAAACCAGAAAATGTAGCACCAATTGACGTAAATTGCTTGAAAAGACCTTTGCTGTAATATTTTGATCGTAATCCCCAACTTTTAGGATTACATGTATGAATAGTCCAATTATGACGCTCCTTTATAATAAAATTGATTATCTGTAATTCGGAGTTCATTCCAATCGCACGATATTTTAATTTCATTAGCAGGAGAGCTGATTTTGTGCTGTGCTTTTGATGAATGTTGATATTTTTAGAATGCAAAGCGTTCCACAGATTAGTTATGCTAACTATATTTGGGTTCCAAATTAGTATGAACAGGTTGTCATCCAAACAAGTGAAGCATATCATAAAAACTTCCTTAAATGGTGCCATGCCTCCTTGTAAAACCAAAATCTTAGTAGGCCATTCATTTTGAAAGTTTTGCCATCTTTCTATATTAGGTTTGAAGAATGTTGGCACTATAACGTAATCAGGATGGCGTTTTGCTAACGTTAATGATTGATTCCATGTGTTCTTGTCCATATAGTGGAGCAACTTAATCTGCCCAGATTCCGTAATCATTGTGGTTGGCAGTTGAACTAAACAGAATAAGCTATATCGATGTTTATACAAAACAGTTTTATAGATATTGGTACTGTCTTCTCCTAAATTTTGTCCTGCGATTCTGGTAAATGTATTGTTTTGATTGTTATCCCATTTGGTTTTCTCTGTAGTATTGCTGTGAATTGAAACACAGTTTTGTATCAAATGACATTTTTGTATATAACTGAAGTAAAGCTGCAAGCACGCTGTAGGTTTCACAGGCAGATGAAATGTGCAAGTATCAAATATGTCAAGAAAATTCCAATATTTTTTGAAATTGCTGTGCGAAAAGCTAACGGGACAGTCATTTTCGGACCATTGTCGCTGATATAAAGTTGAAAGAATTCCAGATATGGCTGCAGGCAAATACGCCAAAATCCATATTATTGGTGACATGGTTAATCTTCTGTAAATTTCAGGGATTTTCTAGTTTTTGATGCGTTGCCTACAAAGTGTGGTACAAAAATAACTAATACAAAGGTAAATATCGTTAAAATTAAAATGCGACCAAACTTTCTCATTTGATTTGCTCCAAATATTATCAAACTTTCAAAATCAATTTTTTTATGGACGTTTTAAGTGCAAAGTTTTATTTACAATGTTGTAATAAAACAACATATTTATTAGGTTGTCAAGAGTAACGTTCAGCACAAGGTAAAATGAGTCATGGATACATTCTTATGCGCGTATTCTGCTTTGTCCCTCATAAATTTCAAAATTTAATCGAGTTGTCTTTGCACTTTAACCGATCAATCGTTTAAAAATTGAAAACATTTGACAAATACATGGAGCATGGAAAATTATAAAACTAAAATGTTTGTTTTACAGTTCAATAACTGTTCATATCAGTTGTGAAACTATTCTCCAAAACATACAAGAAGGCGTTTTTAAATCATGATTAAAATATTACCAACGGAAAAAGTATGAGCACTGGTCATAATAAAACCCACAAATGAATCTTTCAGACTTAACAGTCGCTATAAAAAAGAATTAAAAAATTTACTTTTCGATGATAATGATATCCTAATTAACTATTCGATTAAGATCTAAACAAATCGCACTGCATTGACGCTATATATTTTTTACCTATTCGAATAAGTTGGCAAGTAGTTTAAACAATTCATCCATCTTCCAAAAACTTTGAGTTTTTTTGTTCTCAACTCAATTTACAAACCCCACGTTCATCTCAATCTATTTATTTTCAACTGCTATAACAAGTTTATAACCACCGTAGTTTGGTTCAGTCCTTTGAACATTCGTTGTTCACGTGATTTGTAAAAGAAAAAATGTCAGGCTTATAGAACAAAATAATTGGTAGCATTAGTACGCTGACAATGCTAAACATGTTTTTCATTATTTCAATTAAAGATGTATTTTTAATTATATCAAATTGTTTATGTACTATGTAATTCCAAACTACAAATATTATTAAGAAACTCAAAATTCAAAGGAAAATGGAACTACGAAACTTTGCATAGTTGGTTAAAAATGAACACTGTCTAGTTTATACTCATTTGTATTATCATCATCACTTGTCTAGTATTAATACTTGTGAAAGCAATGTACATATGTGCATAAAGTTTACCCTGTTAATTACTAAGTTACTTCAAAAACCAGGATTTTTCAATCAAGATGATTCTAAAGATGATCTGATCTCAAAAAATCTGGAAAACAGAATGTCGAAGTCACATTTTTATAAATTTAATGTAATGAAACGTGCTGCTGCTTTTGCTGGTGTATTGGAAAAATTAGAGGTGAAATAATATAACTTGTGTACAATATAAGTGGCACCATAAACCTTATTTAATCTTTGAAATTTTCAATAATTAAAATTGACACACAAATTAAAACTGTACACCTGTACCGAACTATAATTCTTATTTTATGGTTAAAATACGATGCACTCTTGCATCCAACGTATTTACTTCTGTACCATGTACAATAAAAACGTCATTTCAGATTTGTTTACGTGCTATCACTCGGTTTCACAATAACACATTTTTATAAAGTAGTGGACACACTAATTGCCCAATTATGCTACATGTAAATTTGATTTAAACTTAATTGATTAAAATTACAATTCAAGTATATTTAAGTTTGGTAAACACATAGTTTGCGTAACTGCATGAGTAGTATTGGCATCAGTTTTTGTATGCATGAGTAAAACACATATTGATGCCTCACACAAACTCGTACTTTGAAACTGAGAAGCAATACAATTCAACAAAGAAAAATGTAAGTTGCTATTGTTATGCCAATGTACCATGTATTTAGCATTGTTGGTGTTGAATATGCAAAATGCATAAGTACCCAATCCCAAGAGTATGAAGCAAAGCAAAATGTTTGTTTCTGGCTGAATTACCTTATACCTGGAAGAGTAGCACAGCTTATACGTGACACTCTAAAATATTGATACACAGCTGATGAATGTTTCTGTTATTACAAACGTGCATTGGTAACAACTGCATGCTACATCTTAAACTCACTTGATATTTTGCCTATAATGCAAACAGTTACCTCACAAACTTGTTTTAAACTTAAAATAATAATTTGTTTTAAAGTTTAAATACAGTATCAAAATGACGCTCAAAAACAATACGTTTAACTTGTGCACGTTTTGTTACAAGACCGTCTTAAAGGATGATAGTGAAACCAATTTACTTTTCAATAAATTTAACAAACTTTTGTTCAGGTATGCTGGAAAAGAAAGTGAAGAAAATATGACTATGTCAAGTTCGGTTGAATTGGGTAGCTGTAAGGATTGTGGCAATTTGATCAGTGAGTTTTGTGACATGTACCACCAAATTGACAGCTTAGAACTCCAGTTGCTATTCAAACTTGGAATGTTGGGAAAAGTAATGAAATTGGCCGATAAAGTACCTTCAAGAGTAAAGTTATTGGATAAGTTATTAAGACAAGAGGAAAACGATACTGTATTACAAATAAACCCAGGAGATCATAAGGCACGTTCCACTCATCAAAGTGACTCGGAAGTTTTTAGAAGTTTAAGATTACAAATGATTGAAAACTGTAAGTAATCACATTATAATAATATTAAAGATATAGCATTCTATTAAGTTGAATACCTGATTTTTATTGGTTGGTTTAAATGTTAATTTATTTTTAGGTAAACGTGGACGAAAGTTTTTATTACTCCAACCTCGAGTTTTATTGAAGAGATTTAATAAGGTTACCAGAAAGAATTCAGAAATATTACCACTATCAACAAAACAAATTACTAGTTCTGACCTAAACTATACTATTGGATGGCTGATGTCCTTTTCTGCGTTGGTTTTCCTTATTTTTTCGTTGCCCAAATGTGAGCCTGAGAACAATAGTGACAACAATATTGATGTCGACAGGGTATCGGATATATTTATATTGGAGGAAAATAATGCAATGTAAGTTAAACATTAAAAGGTCATTTAGCTTTACAAAATATAAAGTCTAATGATTTGGTTTTTCGTAGGAATATTCATGATGAAACCGCCATATCTTTCACCAATATCATGGAAAACAAAGCAATTTTCTCAAATGAGGATGTAAATAAGTACGTCTATAAAACATTTTATGCATGGAGTGGCATTTATTTACAAATCAAGCAAATAATTCATCTATTTTTATAAATGTTTAGGTTAGTAACAAGCTATGATGAACCAATAAATATCGATGTCGTTTCGGAAACCAAATATCAGCCCATTCCCGTGGCAGCCGAAATAAATAATAGTTCATCTATAAAGCCACGTTACCTTTGTCAACTTTGCCCACTTATTTGTGCTCGGGAAAGTTCATTGAAAAATCATATGAAAAGAGAACACCGCACACTTCAGCGCAGAAAAAACGGCCTAAATCTCAAGTACCGTTGCGGTCTCTGTAAATCATCGTATTTGAGTTACGGAAGATTACGCATGCACAAGAAAAGCGGTATTCATCGTTTTCTAGAGAAAAGATCAAAATATTTAAAGGGTTCGATAAAAATCGAAGGTCCCTTGGAAGCTATAGAACAGCCTGTAAATTCAATAACCGAAAATATTGATTCAGATTCTATTAATGACAAAAATGGAGCAAGTATAATTAATACAACGATTCATCATACAAGAACCCAACGCTATAATTTACGAGTTCAAAGAAAACGACCAAATGGTGACATTGATCCAGGTTTAGAGAAAAGCAAAGATTTCGAACAGGATTCAAACTTTGACGACACCAATTCAAGTTCCAGTAAATCGCCATCCGAGAGTAGTGATGACGAAAGTTCCGTTTCTAGTATAAGTAGCCACGAAGATAGTGATGATGAAGTTCAACCTTCTAATCGTTTCTATTACTGCACCTTGGACGACTGCAGGCTAAAAAGACCTTGCTACACTAAAAGGGCCATTTTAAAAGAACATCAAAAATTACACAAGCGTGGTCAGTATTCCTGCCAATTCTGTGCCAAAATTGAAATTACTCCCATAAAATTGGCCTTACACGAAACCGAAATGCATTCCTCATTTCCATCTACATTCACTATCTTAGAAAACGATGACGGTATATTTTACTGTGCGAGGTGTTCGTTTGATTGCCGATTGGAAAGTTTGTATTTGAAGCACTTTGCTTCCGTTCACTTAGGTATTTATAACATGAATATCGGTAAAGAAGAAGGAGGCTATTTTGAATGTGAAATTTGTAAGAGAAAGTTAAAATTTAGGAAAAATTGTGCTAAAAGTCATTTTAAAACACATCACGACACTAGCACACTAGAAGACCCTGAGAACCAAATACAAAAGTGCGATGAAGTTGGATGCACTGCGTATTTCCTAACGCCAACTCAGTTGTGCATTCATAGAAAACTGGAGCATTTACCCCAATCAATTGACAGTGAAAGTGACAAAGATGACCTAATTGAAGATGTACTCGATTCAGAAAGTTTCAAGTGTTCGTTCTGTTCAAAAGTTTGTCGTTCTCTTAAAGGTTTTCGTCAGCACAGGCGTTTATTTCATCGTCTACATCCAAAAAATTCCCTGGCCTCACAAGAAAATGTTAAGACCACCGAAATTATTCGAAAATGGAGACGAGCCATCTGTCCGGAAATCAAGTGCACAAAAAGTTTTCTTACCCGAAAAGCTTTGGAAGTACACAAAAATCTGCACGGAACATTTCAATGTAAATTTTGTGAGACTGTTACGGAATATGCGCCAAACTTGGCCGTACATGAAAACGAAATGCACACTGACCTCATCAAAAAAGAGGATAATTCCCATACAAAAATCAAAATAATGTGTTCCAGATGCCCACAAACGTTCCAGTACAAACCAGCTTATATGAACCACTTTGTAAACATTCACTTAGGCATATCCACAATTCACGCAGTTTGTCCCATTTGTAAATTCGAAAGCCACTCTGAATCTTTACGAGCTCATAACATAACAAATCACTACACAGTTGGTATGGATCCATCCAAAATACAAAATTGCAACAAATGTCCAGCTAATTTTAAATCAAAGTTACAATTGACTCGACACAAAAATGTGTTTCATTCCATAAAACCATTGGCCGTTTTACACAAGTGTACCATATGTGAAGAATCGTTCAGACTTAAATCAGCTTTAGAAAAACATTCGTATAAAGTGCATGCAAGTGACGCCTTTAAGTGTACTAAATGTGACCGATCCTTTGTAACAGAAAAGGGACTCAAACAACATTTGGGATATATACATGGAAATATGAATACAGCTGGAAAAGATGATAAAGGTAATTATACTTGTGTGATGGACAGATGTTACACGAAATACAAAAATAAATCTTCGTTAGAACGCCACCAAATTTTACACAAACGTGGTCACTTCTCCTGTAACTTCTGTGAACAAGTTTACGATACAGTTCTAAAACTGTGTGTGCATGAAACCACAAAACATTCAAAAAGCCAAGAGAAAGGAATATTCCACTGTTCTCGATGTCAATATACAAATAAGCAATGTGGACGAATTACAACCCATTTTGCAGAAACCCATTACGGTTTAATTACAAGGAAAAGATCTAAGATAAACAAAAAGCTTTTGGGAAATTTCAAGTGTAATTTTTGTGAGGTTGCTATGATTTCTTTGTCAACATTAGCATATCACGAGGCTGATCATGTTAATAGCTCAAATATTTTAAATGATGGAAAAATTAAATGTCCAAGATGTCCCAACTCATACGAAAGGACCTACTTTATAAAACACTACTTGAAGGTGCACTTTGATGGTTGTACAAAAGGGAAGCAAACAGTTTGCACAATTTGTCAGCTAAAATGTACCGAGCCAATGAAACATTTTCGAAAATATCACAAAACTGACAACTTGGATGATCCATCGAAGATATTTAAATGCGAGGAAACCGGCTGTAGCGCGTATTTTCTTAAAGGTGGTCAGCTAATTCGACATGAACGAGGGATGCATCCAAAGGATAAGAACTGGGATGACTGGAAGTGCAAAGAGTGTGGGAAAAATTTAAAATGCGAAAAAAGTTTAAGGTCCCACATAAAACATTTCCATCCAAATTTGCAAGAAAATCCTGAGTTTCAGTTTGCCTGTGAGTTAGCAAACTGTAAAAAGAGATTTGCCAAAAAAGCAGAGCTGGACTATCATCAACAGTGGGGACGTCATACGGCCAGTGTTAGTGTTTTAGAGGGAAAATTTAAATGTGAAAAGTGCGACAAGGAATTTATTTCTAAAAACAGACTCCAAAGTCATGTATCTCAGGCGCATTCGAAAAAATCCTTCGTTTGTCAAGAATGCGGTAAAGTTTTTAAAACGAAGGCCGTCTTAGAAACACACTTATTGTACCATAAGGGACCAGATTCTTGGAAGTTTCAGTGTTCGACTTGTGGGAAGAAATGTGTTACAAAGATTGTTTTAATTGGACATATGAGAACGCATGGAGGAGACAAGCCATTTGTTTGCCAATATTGTGGAGAGAAATATGCTCAGCGACATAACTGGAAGAATCACATGCTTACTAAGCATAAGGATGAGAAGGACTTGCCGGAAGTTCGAAAAATTCAAAGGGTGAATAGAATGTCAAGGAAAGGGACTAAAAAGGGGGATTGTGTTATTTCTGGGGTTAAACAGTAACAGGGTTAGTGGTGAAAAATAAATATAATTTTTGTGAAAAATAATAAATATTTATCTCAGAGGTGCACTGTATTTAATAAAATGCCCTGAAGCGAAGTTTAACAAGTTGAAGAAGTATAAAAAATAGTTGGAAAATATTTTTATTTTTCGGATTCCAATTTTTTTTTTTGATGTTTTAATTAATTAAAAAAAGTTAATTATATAAATTAATTACTTAATTAACTAGACAGAGAATCATTCATTCTATGCATTTCACGTCCTTGTGTTTGCCTTTGTTCATTTTTGCATTATCGTAATTTGATTGGTGGTATGTTCAGCAAATGAGAATGCA
>JAQFZH010003803.1:0-13136 GCA_034695485.1 Entomobrya nivalis | reverse complement strand
AGAAATACATTACCTTTGTTAATTGATTGGCTTAGTTGTTTTTGTACTACTTTAATACCAGGATTATGCATTTGAATCTTGTATACTATCCCTCCTGAAGACTAAAACCGTATCTCCAAGTATTATGTCGTATTAAATTAATATTCGTTGAAATAAATTGGTATCATAATTTTTTAACGTTTTAGTGATCACTCTGATACAAACAAATTGATACTGTCATATTCACTGTGTTTAGTTCAGTACACTCTTTGACTCATGAGTCAACATTGACCAATTCGATGAACAATAAGCAAACATATACAATCGGTCTGGGAGAATATGTCGTCATGTAATAAAAATATGAACAAACTTTACAGTATATACCTCAATATATACTTATATTCTGGAATGTTCAAGCATCTACTTAAGGAACTGGAGCGCGTATTTACTTATTTACTTTCCGATATTTTATACCATTTCTAACCTAAACTGCACGTACGAAAGAAAGAATAATCTGTCTCCATTCTTCACAGTTTTGACCAGTCAATTACAACACGTATACGAGTAATTTTTTATATTAGTTTACCCAACTGTACGCTTTGATAATAAAAATAGGAAGAAACCTGACACTTTCAAGAAAAACCAAAAATGGAGCAGCACGAGAAGGATTATATTACCAAAATTGCTCCGAAGCTAAATAGATTAATAACTTGGAACGCTACAATAATAGCTATACTGCAAGCAAACGACATTTTATCCGAAGAAGATCAGACAGAGCTGGTAAGTTAGTCAAATAAACAATAACAAGTAGCTCATTTTAAATAAAATTCTACTATGATTTTAGTAAGCAATTCCAAACTTACTTGAGAGAAAATACCGGTTTCTTGAAATAATTAAAACCAAACCAAATGGTTATAAGCTTTTGAAAGAGTCCTTAAACGAAGTGAAACAAAATGGGGCTGTCCAGCTCTTAGATCAAATTCCCACGAAGGTAACCACACCCCAAAAAGGTCAAACCAGTCTACCCCAACATCTGGCTCAGGAAAGCGAGCTTACACTTTAAACTTTGGGAAGGAAGATATAACTAACACGGTAATGCCAATGGTACGGGCCGATCTAGTTGCCAAAATGAATAGTGAAGAGGTCAACACCACGATTATTTCCCAGTTAGCTGCTCTTAACTATTTTGATTATAAACAAATTAAAATACTTATAACTGGGGAACACCATTCTCAGCAAAAGCGAATGTTGTCTCTGTTTGATGAAATGGCTAATTTGTAAGTAAAAACATTTAAAATTTAAGTGGAATTTGAAAATAATAAATAAGTGCAGAATTCTCTAATTAAACGCAGAGACGAAGACGAAATTCTTGACTGCTTTGAAAAGCTGTGTGATTTGGACGACCTACCTATAGCATCGGAGAGATTCCGTAAAATCTTTAAAAAACACTTTCCAGAATGCCTTTAATGGAAGTCCTTTATACTGTTATGGCACACTATTTATATGCATTCTAATTTTATGTTTCACTATCCATGTATCTCTGTTGTAAGGTTTTCTTACATTAAGATCTATGTTAAAAGATGGATATAATTTAAAGATAATGAATTTCATAGCAAATATAAAAATACTGGAAAAACTGGTAATACAACAGTTATGCAAATATGTTTGGAAGCCATATCGAATGTAAAATAGTTTTTTTTAACATAGTCAATTTCATCTAAGAAGCCTGCATGAAAAACTAATAAAACAATTTTAGTTATAAAATTGTAAAATAAGGTAAAGTAAATTACACTCATTTTCATTAAAGCTGTAAATGACTTTATAGTGTTTTATTTTTAATATACAAATATAACTTTGTCTTTACGATAAACATGAATGTTTGGCATCTCTAGACTTTTGTTTCACCGTACCTTCCGGACAACCTGTTGTTAATGAACAATACATTACAACAAAAAGAGCTAATCCGTGTATGTGTTTATGTTGAGCATTGATAACGTGTAAGGTTTGATGTGAGAGGGCAACCTGACTCTAAATTTTTGATGGGATACTCTTCAGCGCCAAATTTACTTCTGTAATTATGCATTGTAACTTTCAATATTTATGCACATAAAAACTGTAGAAAAACTAACATATCATGTACTCATACATATATATGTTGTGTGACTATCTGGGCGAACGTATGCATATAAGTCTAAAATTTATATGAAGATTTTGCTGCATAATTTATGTTTATATAAATATATGCTGCACTACCATTTAATATTATAATTGTTGTTGGATAGTAAAAAATACCAATTTGTCAGCAAGTTAAAATATGATATGCTATTTTTTACCAGTTGAGATTGAATGTCATTACATGTTTCTGCATACAAGGACCACGTATTCAGAATGAAAAAGGTATGGTAAACCTTTGTCTTGTATAACATATGTATAAATTCCTTCTATTTACTGAAATCCCTCTCCCTATGTGATACGATAAGGTTTAGCAAACTACATTCTCATGAATCAACACCGTTCATTTATCAAAACCCCAACACAGTTCATCGGTATGGAAACAACTCAAATATAATCTTACGTTGAAGTTATATTCTGGAATATTCAAGCAGGAAAATTTGAGCATTAATTTACCATAGTCAAAGTCCACAGTCAGCTCATATTTCCATGAAAGCAGTGAATGATTCACTTTATAGTATAATCATTTAGAATACACGTACAAGACTACTTGTACGTTTGGCTTAGCCAAAGCATAGGTCTTGGGCATGTGTTTTTACAGTACTTTATTTTACTGTAAGTTGTTGGTTTATTTACGATAATTTGTAATAGCAAAAAAGTTCCTGTAATTTAAATTGAACATTCTAAATGAGGACGTTTTGGTATGATTGGGCAATCTGATTTTATATATTGGATGCTATATTCTTGGGCGCCGAATTTATACTATCTGTAAACATGTATGAATTTTTTATTGAAATACATTTGATTTTTTTATGAACAGAAAAGGTATTGATGAACGTACTTTATTGTCGGTGACCAAGTTTGACTGTATTGGGACACGAATAATCTTGTAATGTATATTTGACGACTAACCGGTTGTAAGTTTTAGATATTCCTCCTTTCTATATTGATAGCCCCCACATAATATACTGCTTCCATGGAAACCTGAGCAGACTACGATAAATTTTGAGACTAAAAGAAGTTCGTAGAAATTTGTTACCGGATAGTCATTTAATTACTGGACTTAACTACAAGTTATACAAAAGAATTTTGGTAAATTGTATAGCTTTTCAAATAGGTAGAAAACATGTACAAACTTTTTCAAATTCATCATATGTCTAATTAAACCATTTCACATTTTTACAGCGCAGCGCTTTTTTACGGTAAATTACTTTCACCATGGCAGGATTTCAAAACGCAAGTCCACCATCAAGATACCAGTTGAAATTTTATCAAGGCTTGGATGTAAAAAACGATGTGCTGGTAAAATTGAGGGCAAAACTTGTTCCAATTTTGGATAATGAAGATGTCAATAGAGAAATAATATCACAGTTAACCGCCACACTGCTCTTTGATACACCAGCCATTGATCCGATAATGAGATCTAAGTATAGAAGTCAATCTCAAAGGATGCATGAGCTTTTTGACTTGATACGTGGATGGTTATTTCCACAATTGAATAAAACAAAACACGGATTTTAATCAGTTTATTTAGGCAACAAGTCTAACGCTTTGTTTTGTTTTGTAGTGACACTGAGGGAATTATCACTTGTCTAGAGAAAATGTGTGACCTGGAAAATTTGACACAAGTCTCCAAAAGAATTATGAAAACAATTGAGACGGAATTCCCGCAGTCCGTTCATTTAAGATAAATTTATTTTTAATGGTTTTTATTGAGGTGTGCATTTTACACACAATCGTAGAGTTATGGTTTTAATCATCTGGTTGGTTTCTTCTGTAAAAAAAACAACTCAATCGTTTTAAATAAATAAAGCACACAAACATTTGAAGATTCGTTTTAACTTTGACATTTGTGTATAATATTTAGAGCCCAAACATGACTGGAAAACTTTTCTGTATAAAGCTTTTGTTTGGAAGCCCTACACAAGTGGATCTCATTTGTATTTAACTATACGGTGTTACTTCAGTAGGAAAAATAGCAGAACTGAAATTTGATTTGTATATAAAAATAAAAGTTACAATAAAATGCATACTAGCAGATAAAATATCTGCATGCCTCTTATTTTATACAAAATGCAGTCGTTCAATAATTAGCTTTTAAATGAGTCTGCCATACATATATAAGTTGTAATCTAAAGTTATGTGTTTTTCTTATTTGTATCTGAAGAGTTATTAGGCTAACACATATTGTAACCGCATTAAAAACCGATTCCTCAAGTTTAATAAGTGGTTAAATAAAAAATCAGCAGTTATTCAGGTGTACATATTTTTAGACGTAAAAATGAAAAAATCGATCTTAATTTAATTCGAAACGTTTTTATTCGAAGTCAATGGATGTTTTCAGGGACTCTTTTTTGTTTATAAAACGTAAATGTTTTCATTGACAATAATAGTAATGGAACGCATCAATGCTACTATGCAAAATGATTATGCTATGCTGCAAAATATGGAATAAAACTAGCAAAGTTTTATTATGCATGATTTAGGTATAGTTTAGTTAAAATGTTCAAGACAAACCTGTCAGTAGTAGTCATGTAGTTATTAAATGCTTATTTTTGTATGCAATTTATAAACTACATCATGTTTAAACACAAAAAAGACACATCACTTGACACAAAAATCTACCATACAATGTTTTATACAGTATTGCAAATTTCATTTGGCCAAATATATTATTTTTACAGCGAGAAAGATAACTTATAACTAACTAATCAATGAATAACTGCTTATTGCATATTTGAAGCTACGGCGGACAATACAAAAGTATATCAAATTTATTTCTGGTTATTGAAATGAACTCTGAATGAACCAAATGTTTACGGTTCCCATTGTGTTGTCAATCACACAAATTTGTTAACACTTCTCCTGCCAACAGATTATTGAATCAACACACTCTACAATCTCTACACTCACAATTACATGTAGTTTTTTTTGACAAACATACAATTTCCAAGTGGCAAACACCATCTACTATACAAGATATATATATCAGTTACCATTGACATTTTTCTTACATTATTTTGCTGTTTTACATTAGTATGTACATAATAACAACAAAATTGTGTAACTCACTTGTGTCATTTGTATTTTAAGTCATTAGTAATTAGTCATAATTTTTTTTTGGAAAAACATGAAAGAGCATATAAGCGTATGTCGTAGTTGCTCATAATATACATATGATGTATTAAATCGATTCGTTTTTATTGTCCATGCAGTAGATAAACATTACGGGTACGAAAGATGTGAAGAGAAAAAAATGCGATGCAAATTGATATGGCTTATGAAGCTGCAGAAAAAAGTGTAGGATCATTTTAATTAGCACGTTTATTTATTCATGATGTTCAAGAATACTTGACACGTTAATACATAATTTAGTCCATTAAGTCTTACTTTTTAAAGATACTAGAATTGACTCATATTTTAAAATATGTTAAAGACTATGTGATATGATGTATCAAAATCATATTACTAATCTATAGTCAACTGCAACCCTCCATCATTAAAGGCAGTATGTTATAGTCTACTTTAAGTTAAATATACGAACTATATATTTACTAAAGGTTTCTATAAGGTCTAGAGGGTGTGTACGAATTATTTAATTATATGATAAAACGTCGTAAGTAAAGTAATTCGGTTATTTTCTAAAGGCCATACATTGGGATATACATATCCATTGTCTGAAATGCTGAATCATAAGCCCAGCCATAAGGGACACGCCTATTTTTGGCAGACTTTTCTACTTTACCAGTTAAACTGGTAGCTATACATGGACGAATTGTAAACTTTGCTCTCAACAGTATTTATGGCATTGTCTACAGCTTCGGCTGGACCAATTTCCCCCAAAAATGAAGCATTTTTGGTGAAACCAGCTAAAGCTGACTTTGATGCCAAATCAGTAGATCGTTGGCCCACAAAAGCGACCGTTGCCACAGCTCCCATAACGATTACACCGAAAGCTTTCAATTTCTTGGAGAATGGTTTCTTCTTTTTCTTTTTAATTTTTCCACAGCTTGAAACCTCTTCCAAAACTTTGTCAACATCAGAAAGATTTTCTTTTGACTCACTCAGAAGTGGTTTTGTTGCCATTTGGTCGCATATTGGTGGCATACCAATACTTATGTGACCCAATTTCGATTTTTCGTCGACATGGTTTCCTTTTTCCTGTAAAGGCATCTTGTCTTTCTCTTCCTGCGCATTTAGGAATGCATGGTCCTCCCAACAAATGCCAGCTGGACATGACAAGCGATTTAAATCCTTCTCTTCGGTTCTTCGGGACACATCACGTCTTATTCCACAGGAATCCATATACATCTCCGACTTCGAGCGCTTTGTGGACCTTTAAGTTGAACAAAATATTTGTAGATTAAACCGAATTTTATAAAATTTATAGTATTAAAATATTATTATATTTATGGTGATAATGCATACTGATTTTCGTCACTTTGATCAAAGTCGTTCGATCGCTTGTTGGTAGTGAAACCATTTGGCTTCATTCCTAATAGGCAAGGACCACTTGACTTTAAAGAACCTTCAAAATCATCTATGATCTTCTGTTCCCGACGAGAAAACTCGGGGTAGTTGTCAATTTTTCGTAAAACGAAAAGGAATTCCAAAGATTTTGTTCCCCTAAATAAGTGAACAAATTTGTATGAAATGAAAATGGTGTTAGAAAATTGAAGTTTATATGATAATATTGTTGTGATTACTGGGAGATTACCTGTCCATAAACATATGCACAAGTTTCTTGAATTTCACAAGGTCCTCGTCAGGGCGTTCCATGAAACGAACGGCTTGCTTTAAATCAAGTAATCCTTTTTCAACGAGCTGATCACATATGGTTTTCAAGAAAACCCGGAAACCTTGAGTGCCCTTGAAGTGGTTTTCCGGTTTGACATTCCTAGTCTCATTGTCCGTCCTCATGTTAGGTTTTCCTAAAATCACATTTATGAATAAGCTGTGGCAGAATTATATATTGTTAAAAAACAACGTAAACGTCAATTTATCGGTATATAAGTTAAAAACGATATACATTTAAACCATGTATGCCCGGAAATGATAAGATTAACATAACATTGAGTTTTTAATAAACTAAAAGTTACGTAAGATATACAGACCTGTCAACACTATCCTCTCTCGATAAGATGTCTTCCCGCCAAGAGACTTATAATGGATGATAGAAGCCATCTTGAACCTATGTAAATACAACCTAAAGTTAACCTGTTAACTTATCTTGGAAAAATTAAGACTGAAATTGTTTTCTTATAGTTTAAATATTTCCATTTATTACAACCTTGATCGAGCCACCACCTCACTGAGAAACCCAAAAATTACAAATAAAAAAATGGTATGATGTTACGTGGGCATATGCAAAGAGATTAGCACATCACGCGATCGCAGGTGTTTGTCGTGAAACAAAGATAACGTATCTGGTGACGTATGTGAAAAGTTACCTTGCTTGTTTTGCTAATCCAATCTTTTAACTTCGCATTTATAATGCGAAAAGTTGATTTAACCAAAAAAATCAACACGCAAAAGTTTTAAACAGAAAATAATTAAAGTTATCCAGCAACTTATAGTCCTTCTAACAATATTATATATGAACCTTACTTAACCTTACTAATTACTCAAATCAAATGCATTTTTGAACATGACACTCGACAAAGTTGTTATTAAAAAGATTTTTCTGATTTAAAAAAAACTGACGAAAAATACCAACAGCTTGTAGCGTATAAATTCACCATGACTTACTCAAATTGACAACGAATAATAAATAAACTTTGGTTGTGGATTATCTGAACTGATCAGAAATGCATTTACACTTAAAAAGTGTCACTCAAATTTAACTGATTGGTGTTGTATAATATACTGTTAACGAATGGAAGCTTTGATTAAATTTATAACCAGGAAGGACTGCTGCTTGATATGCAAGTAAACATGTTATCTACACACCCATCAAAAAGCTTAAGACTTATCTTCCTTAAATGTCCAATGTGGTAAAGTCCAATGATAAGATTGTTAATACTCAAATCTACAATAAATAAATAAATTACAAGAAAACTCATTTCTTTGATGTTCTTGACCTAAATTAAACATACTTTAAAAGGGTCTTAAGATAATGTAAATAAACTTGTTCCCCAAATTTTATTACCAATGCAGATCAGGGGATAACTAATCCATATTCCCAAAAAGTACAATTTCTTGTACAGCTTTTCATGTTGATTAGGAAAATCATCAACATTGGTCCCAAAAATAATTGGTTAATAAAAACAGAATTTGTTGAGTCTATAATTGAATCAAATTAGTCTCCATTAAAACTATACCCGATGTAATGCAATGTAAGAACACTACAAAAAATTTGTTACATGTATTAAATAATACAGATTTGTCCTCAACATAGTTCATATAATGGGTAGAAGTTTGCTTATGTTAACGTTTATTTGGTTACTGTTGCTAATTATTTCTTCCACACAACAAAATTTTAACAGAATTCCTATAACGTAACAAATATACCTTGGCCTGGTAATGTTTAAAACATCATAGAACTAGTAAAAAATCTTGTTACCAAAATACTTCCTTATTATAACAAATTTCTTTTAAAAATACATCAGAGGAGGCGAGAAATACTGACATTAAAAACAAAATAAATTATTTACTACACCAATTTTGATTTGTAAAACAATAACACGATATTAACAAATCGGACCTACATTCGTTTACAAAAAAATTGTTAATCCATAATACTTTATTTATATTATCAATATTATCAATAGATGCATATTTATACAAAATACGTAATTAAGAGACACAAATCTACCTGGAAATTTTTCTGGTATAATTTTCTAAAACTTCCAACGAAACTCTAAAACGACAGATTGAATAGGGTTAGTTGGCAAAAGTATGTCTTGTATTTGCATAACATATACCTACCCCTATCACATGAGGTTATTAATAAAGTGTGTATGATATGATAAACCTTTTATTTAATTAGTTTTTCTGTACTTTTATAAAAATCGATGTACAATATGTAGATGTATGTATTTGTTACTGAAGATTGTTCCTCCACAAATGTAACCTTAACTGAAACGTTACTTTATTAGAAGCTCGTGTATTCAAAATGGATTTGTTAATAATATTTGTTCCTAGTGTAATGTAGATCTATATAAAAAGTTTAAGTTAATTTTGAAAGCTCAAGTCATAAATGTGATGTAAATTATTAATAATTTCATAAGAAATTGTACGAGTAAAACGATTCGTTGACCTTGGTTTCTACTGTATTTGGATCCACTGTTGTGGTTTCAGGTAATGGCTCTTCAGTCAAACTGATAGCTTTTGTAGATGAACTGTTGCATTCAGTGCTTCCAGGTACACCTTTCGGTCGTAAACTTAAGTATACTACTAATCCCACTACTATTACTATAGTAACAAGAACCGCGGAAGCTGCTAGGAATTTATGTCTGACAGAACATTGCGTTTTTCTTTCTACATTTACGCTTATATTATTTGTCGTGTCTGTATTAATTTCGAGAAACTTTTTATTCTCTTGGTTTTCTTCGTTGACAGTGGAGCAATTACATGGATGGAAAGTAGTGGCTGGAGAAGTATTTTTTGAAGCTTTATTTCCCTCCAGTTGTGGGCCGTTTTGGTCTTCATTCTTGTTTGAAGAAATTGACTCGAGTGAGGTAATGTTTTCTTTTGGCAGCGTAAAACTTTAATAAAAAATGTCAAAAATATACCATAATTCTGCATTGTGCAAAATATATTAAAGTATGAATATTCGTACGAAATTTTATCCTTGGTAAATACAAGTTTGCTTGAACTGGTTTCGTCAGATCGTGCTGGGGATAGCTGGATGGTTTCTTCCATGATTACTAAGTCATCGGACAAGACGTTGCTAATCTCTAGATACAACTTACCACACCAGACTGGAATATTGAATAAACGTTTTTAAACTTAAGAAAAATTTCAGATTTTTTTCTCTTAAAACTCAAATGAAACAAAATTATTTATTTATTTGCAAATTATTTGCAAATAAATGGGTTACATTGAAATTTGGATAACGGTAATTCCTTTGTTATCGTCGTACTAACGATCAGTTAAATTTCCAGCGGTTTCCTTTTGGCACGTTTTCTACTATAAAGTAATGTGTGGTTTGTAGTTATAGTTAGTAAAACGTCTCAAATATATAATTTTTAAATAAAAAAATTGTTATTACCGTAATGCCTAGTAAGTTCATTTCTTAAAATCCCGATTTCAAGATTGTTTTTGTGTTAAAAACAGGTCTAGAACCGTCAATCACGCTAGTAATTAAAAAAAATATAGATTGGAGATCAATAAATTTTATTTTAAAAATTCTGCCCTATCTGCTTATGTAATGGTGTGGTATTACGTTTTGTGAATCATCTTGCTTTATTCTATATGATTTAAACGATCACCTGATAAAACATATTTAGTTTTTGTTAAATAAATGAGTAATCTCTGCTTTACTGGTATACACCCTACCCCAAAGTATAATCACGGCAAAAATCGTACTGTCCAAACATTACCATTTGGTTATGACTATTTCTCAACTATCTACATCCTCTCTATGTCAGTATGTATACCTTTAATGCATTGTAAAGCTAAATTTGTACATTATTGATGAGAATAGTGATATACTTTGCTGTAATCTAAACAATACCAGTTCGAATCAGAAATATATGAACCATAAACAGAAGTATAAGTGTACAAGAATCCCATTTTCTGCTTTTACATAACCTAATCGTTTTGTCGTTTCCAACATAGCATTACCAAAGAGTTTCGGGTCGTATCATTGAATAGGTTTACAGATTATCATTTGTAAGGGTAATTTGATATTATATTTTGGATGACATATGTTTTGGTGGCAAAACGTTCCCGATGATTAATATTAATGTATTCTTTATGCAAAACCCTTCTCTTATTTTCCCCTGTTTCAATAAATTTTGAAGAAGAAGGCGAAGGTCTGAATTTCTTGCGTTACATATTTATGAGCTAAAATTTGATTTATTATAATATTCCATATTTCGATATAGTTTACTATAGTTTAAATTTTGGTAGTTAAAAAGATTTTTGCTCTTAAAATTGGCAATGCGATTATGATCGAAGTTTAAGTGTCACTATGAACTCTGAAAATAAGCATTAACTAAATGGAATAGGTGTAATATTAACCAAATAAAAACGCTACGTTTTAAATAAATATTGCACTTTACCTTAATCAATAATAGACGATTACAATTAATAATAATTAGTTGAACATCAACAAGGAATTTACCAATATATCTTTCATTTTAAATCATCATGCGTATATAAGCATTATAATAGCTATTCTTTGAAAGCCATGTTTTCAGTGAGAAACATATGTAAATAGGTTACAATCATATCATCAATGTCCCTATACAGTAGTTTTTACATTATTAAAAACGGGCAGTATTTCATTTCATTTTGGGAATTAGCTTAAGTTAGCTGATAATACCATTAAATACCGCATTATTATCAAGACATCTTATTAAATAGGTTCATATATAGTTTATTTATTATAATTCATAAAAAGTTATATGAGTACAAAGTTTCATTGACCTTAGTTTCTACCGTTTTTGGATCAATAGTTGTAAACTCTAGTAAAATATTTTCAGTAAAAGTGGTAGGTGTTCTAACTGTACTGCTATTGTTGTGAATTATAGCCGTTTGCTTTGGTTGTAAAGTTAAGTACAACAGAAGTCCCACAAGTAACAGTGTTCCCACAGTAACAAGTGCAGCTGAAATAGCCTTTCGTTTGAAGGTCCACAAATTTTTACTTCTTGTCTTGTCGTTTAACTTGGATATTTTGGATTCTCTGTTGTTCGAAAACTTTTCATTCTCTTGTTTTACATTTGTCAGGCTGAGTCTAAAATTAGTAATAATACGAATAAAATTAATAATAATAGAATATAATTCAATGCAAAAATATATTTTTAGCTTATCTTACAAAGCAGTATTGTCTGTGATAGGAACTTGGTTTCCCTCGCTCGAAAGATTCGACAGAACGTTTGATTGTATAGCAGCAGAATTTTCCGACATAACTTTGTCGATCGCCCTTCTAAATTTTTTACATGTTACCGGGTAATCATGTAAATTTTTTAAGACCTCCAAAAATTTAAGAAAGGTTTCCTGGTCCCTGCACATACAAAAATATTTAACCGTAAATATAAGAATGTTTTTGCAAATGAACCAATTTAGTAAATACTTACTCATTACGAAACTCCCAGACAAGTTTACCAAAATCTCCATCACCCAAGATGTACTTGTCTACTACTACCGGATCAAATATTTCTTTACTCACCAGCTCACTACATATTCGTTCAACTACTTTTCCCTGACACTCAATTTTGCTTAATGGACACTGCAGTTTTTTAAATAGTGCCTGCTTATCGACAAACAAATTTTCTATTATATTTACGACGGTTTCCTGTGGTTGTGTTTGAAATTGTGGAAGATTTAGCTCGCTCATATTTTATAAAAAGTTTCTTAAATGTAGAAATATGCATAATATTTTTAAATAAAATTACTCCACAATTTTTTATTACTGTATGACAAAATTACATTCCTTTGAGTCTTGTCTTGCTGAAATTAACTAATTTACTTATATTTTCAATTATACTTACCACTAAATGCACATTTGTGCATTACACAAAAACTATTTATCTATTTACTTTGTAATGAGTAATTTTATCACCTGATCTGTTTTCGTCTCTATTTATATTCAATAAAGTCAAATTGAACGAATGCAATCCGCGATACATATCTATGCAGTACTCTTATAATTATATTTTTTTATCAATATCAGCGTTGTTATTTGTGAGTTAACTTTATTACATATATTGTAAGTGCAAAAACACCCGTTTGCTTATACTTTATTTGCAGTTGAAACTCTGGAACAACAAAAGCTTTTCTCATGTTTATATTCAACCGTTTGCCAAATAAAGATTAAC